>LGRX02035766.1:18307-29542 GCA_001247695.2 Cymbomonas tetramitiformis
TGGACAGTTTTGACAGTTGCCGTTAACTGTGGATTCTGTGGATTTTTTCAGTGCTGTGACTTTACTATTCTTGAGTTCGAATTTTTATATATATTGTTATTTTTTGAATTATCGACATGGATTGGTTCACCGACGTCAACGCTTGCCAGCAAAAAGTTGATGATTTGAAGGCGCACGCGTCGTATGTGGAGGCCGCTAGAGCCTTGGAGAATGGAGACCCTTTGGCGCCGGCGCAGGAGAAGCTGATGCGTCAGATGGCCACTTTTACGAGTAGATTGTCTGTCCTGCGTGAGGAGTCGTTGCAGGCGTCTGGGGGGGCGCGTAAGCGCCCTTGGTTGGACGCTGTCGATTACGACGAGCTTCCTGGAAACGACCGTCAGGAGCTTACTCGTGCCGGATTGGAGAAGGACTCCTTCAAGGGCGTGCGTAAGCAGTTCGACGAGGTCAAGCACCACTATGGCGCGCACGTTGCTACGGAAAAATAATTAATATAGAATAAGTTTTCATAAATTTACAATAACCCGTTTTCATCGTTAATTTAGAATAAGTTTTCTTGATGTCATCCGGCTATGACCGGTGGTCCTTTTCACGACTCGTGTTCAAATAATGTGCACACAGGTCAAACGCTCTCGTTCCCGCTGGTGCCATCATGAGGAAGCCTCCAAAAAGCTTTAAGAAGGTTTGTCTCGCTTGTGATAATGGTGGGCGCCGTTGTAATAGACACTCACGGCGTGTCCTGCTTGGAAAAAAGGCCCCTGTACTTCTTCTAGATCCTAAACCCTTTGACTTGCCTTTTACCGCTGCACGCGACCGGCAAGCATCTTTGAAACTTCCGAGTTTCAAAGATGCGTTTTGTATTTTGGGTGCACCCTACTTTTACAAAACGGCCGAGCGCTTCCCGTTTGTGCGGGATATTCACATTTATTCCATGGAATATTTCATATGGATTAACACACATAAGCACGAAGGCATCGGCCACGCATCTTTGAAACTAACGAGTTTCAAAGATGCGTTTTTTGTCATTTGGGTGCGCATACCCAAATAACAAATCAGCCGAGCGCTTCCCGTTGGCGTGGGGTATCCAACGCTTGAATGTTGAATATTCATTGTAATATGAGTTAGCAAGCGAGGTTGCAAAGGCATCGGGACAGAATCTACGAAACTGTCCTATGCCTTTGCCTTTGGGTTTGGGTTCGAAGGTGACACCCAAACCCAAAGATGCCAAACAGCCGAGGGCTTCCCGTGCGTCCTAACGCACGAAACTTGGCACGAATACTGCCATGGTACATATATTTAAGTTACCAGAAGCTCAAGGCTTCAAGTTACTTGTGCGCGAAACGCGCAATCTATTTCTAAGGCAGATGTTTTGGGTTTGGGTTCGAACGTGCACCCAAACCCAAAGATGCCAAACAGCCGAGGGCTTCCCGTGCGTCCTAGAGCACGAAACTTGGCACGAATACTGCCAAGATACATATATTTAAGTTACCAGAAGCTCAAGGCTTCAAGTTACTTGTGCGCGAAACGCGCAATCTATTTCTAAGGCAGATGCTTTGGGTTTGGGTTCGAACGTGGCACCCAAACCCAAAGATGCCAAACAGCCGAGGGCTTCCCGTGCGTCCTAACGCACGAAACTTGGCGCGAATACTACCATGGTACATATATTTAAGTTACCAGAAGCTCAAGGCTTCAAGTTACTTGTGCGCGAAACGCGCAATCTATTTCTAAGGCAGATGTTTTGGGTTTGGGTTCGAACGTGACACCCAAACCCAAAGATGCCAAACAGCCGAGGGCTTCCCGTGCGTCCTAGAGCACGAAACTTGGCACACATACTGCCAAGATACATATCTTTAAGTTACCAGAAGCTCAAGGCTTCAAGTTACTTGTGCGCGAAACGCGCAATCTATTTCTAAGGCAGATGCTTTGGGTTTGGGTTCGAACGTGCACCCAAACCCAAAGATGCCAAACAGCCGAGGGCTTCCCGTGCGTCCTAACGCACGAAACTTGGCGCGAATACTACCATGGTACATATATTTAAGTTACCAGAAGCTCAAGGCTTCAAGTTACTTGTGCGCGAAACGCGCAATCTATTTCTAAGGCAGATGTTTTGGGTTTGGGTTCGAACGTGACACCCAAACCCAAAGATGCCAAACAGCCGAGGGCTTCCCGTGCGTCCTAACGCACGAAACTTGGCACACATACTGCCAAGATACATATCTTTCAGTAACTTGAAGCTCAAGGCTTCAAGTTACTTACTTTTTTTCAAGCAGAACACGCCGTGAGTGTCTATTGTGGCAAAGATGGCAAATAATAAAAGTCATTATGCGTAAAGAGTCGTTATTCACGGCCGTGACTTTTAGATTCACGGCCGTGAATCTTTCCGAATGGAACCAAAAACCGTTCGATTTTAATCGAACGGTTTTTGGTTCCATTCGGACATATGGACATCACGGCAAGACAACTCTTCAGTGTAATATTTCGCATGGCATCAGGCATGGGGATAGCTCAACAGGTGACACAGTACAGCGTCAGGGATGCATACACCGGTCATAGCCGGATGACATAAAGAAAACTTATTCTAAATTAACGATGAAAATGGGTTATTCTAACATTATGAAAAAATATTCTAAATTAAATAGCCTACCGTGTACTGGGGCGGCGTTGGATGAGGCTCGCAAGGCCTTGGAGGGTACGCAACTTCCTTCCAATGTTGTGGAGGCGCTTGCCTTTTGTGTGGAGACTGCTGAGAAGGGCGCCGCACGAGCGAGAGAGCGTGGGAAGGTGTTGGCGATGGTGGTAGACGAGGGTACTGAAGTGGGTTGGAAGATGGCTGAAAAGTTGGAGCGGCGATCGTACGCTGAGAATGACGAGGAGGACAAGGCGTGTGGGCGCGCGAGGAAGGAGGTCAAGGCAGAGAATGAGGCCAAGGCCAAGGCTAATTCAGCCAAGCAGAATGCCAGCCAGGGATCAGCGCCCTAGGCCGGTGGTTCAGCAGCTGCTGCCTTCCTTTTCGCCTCCCCCAGCTGCTGGGGCTGGAAGTGGTCGTGGCTTTGGCCAGAACCTGATGTGCTTTCGTTGTGGGCAGTGGGGCCACCACCACAATCAATGTTCCTTGCCTGCTGCGGGCCGGGGTCGTGGACGTGGCCAGGGATGAGCTCCCTGTTTTATGCTGCCTGGCAGTTAGGGTCTCCTTGCAGTAGCAGAAGACTAGTCTCGTGCGGAATGCCGCGCTGTGTGCCGTGGCGGAACGCCAGGCTTGACAGAATGTTAGTGCGGACTGCCTAACTTTAACAATTTCTTTATTGTAATGCATAATGTTTTCGTCGATTGCGGGTTGCTGTTGCCAGGTCTGGATGTTGAGTTTTCCGAAGAGGAGCTTGAGAATGCTGTTGCGATCGTAGAGCAGGGGGTTGCTGTGCCGCGAGTTGCAGGCAGGCTCAGAGAGCACGCTTCCTTTTGGCGGACCTTTGTGCGTTCTACTTATGTGATGACTTGGATTGAGCACGGGTATAGTTTGCGGTTTAGTAGTGGGCGCCCCCCGCCCTCGATTCACTTGCCTAATCACTCGTCGGCTAATTTGTATCCGGAATTTGTCACGGGGGCTTTGCGAGAGTGTGAGTTGATGGGGGCTGTGCGGAGAGCGGCCCGAAAGCCTAAGAACGATGGAATCGCCGAAATGAGACTGGAACCGGCAAATGAGACTCAAATGAGACAGGGTATTTTTTTGCGGAATTTTGGTTCCAGGGGCCATATAGATGTGGTATCCATGATAAAAAACGAACTTTGTTAAGAAATTTTGATTTTACAGCCGAAAAACAGCCAAAAACACTCCACGAAGGCTGAAAAGTTGGGATATCTGAATTTTGTTTAAAAGACAAGATTATTGCGATACTCACATATTTTGAAGTTGAAAATATGATATAATAACAAGGTAAGTTGAAAATTTATGAAAAGACCATGCATACTCCTTGCTTAGAATGTTTTTTGGGGTATTTTTGTGTCACGTGAAGCCGCGACACACTGAAAATAAGTGAAAATTGACTATAACACGGGATAACGGTGTTGTAGGCTCAAACTTATCTTAATTAAGAATGTTCAAAACAAAAGACATAAAAAAACTTCATAGGGCAATGCTCCACAGCTGCGGGATGGCTCATTTTTAGCCAGTTCAGCTGAAATGGCTTAGGGTTTGAAGCGGGAGTGCAAGTCATGCCTTGAACTGTGATGAATGATGAAAATGCAAAGTATCCCTACTGTTCACAAGTTTCAAATATGGTCAAGAACCAAAAAAACACCACCAACAATACGTGGGATTGAAGCATATTCGCAATTACTATTTACACGCACGAGCATTACTCAGGGTTTGAGTGCAGGCTAGCCTAAGAGATGGGCGCTGGTACTTCCCCCATAAAAGCGCTGTACATCCGCACCACCGCCTGTGCATACAGTGCGTCGGCGGTGCTGCCCGACTCCCCCTGGAAGGAAGCAAGGGCTTTAAGCTCCTCCAACCTGATGCTTGCGTCGAGGGCGGCGGTTGTGCTCTGCTCCTTCAAAGCAATGACGAGCTTCTGTGCCTCTACCCCGGCCGCTCTTTGCCTGTCAGGTACCAGCCTTGGCTGTCCCACAGGCACTCCTGGTGTACCTTGGGCGTCCAACGCCACGGGCATCGGCTGCTGCGATGAGCCCTGAAGACCTCGGAGAGGGTCAGCTTGGCCTCCGGGCATCAAAGCCTGCGAAAAGCCCCATTAGAGATGGTCAGTAGTGTGCCAGGTTTCGGAACTGCGAGGGACATAAATAGAAAAAACAAAACAATATAAAAACTTTATATTCTAAACAAGAAGGAAACCTTACCGAGATGAGCTGCATGGCGATCTCCTGGGTGTACTTCTCGCTGTTCTTATGGCTTTCCCGTTCGATGGCCATCTGCTCCTTCAGATCCTGGATGGCTTTCTGTGACTGTTCGTTGAGGGCGTTTTTGAACGTGTCGATCGTCTTGTTGGAAGCCTCGGAGAGTTGCTGCTGAGCAACGACGTGTTTGTCCGTCAGCTGCATTTGATGCTGCAGGTGCTTGTTCTCGATGGCATCTTGCCTTTGCAACAGCGCTGCTTGGAGCTCCTTGGCCTCCTGGTTGCGCTCGTCCTGGTCTTTGCGCAATTCCTGCTCCCGAAGCCTTGCTTGCTTCCCCTGCTCCTCCAAGGCCTTCTTACTCTCCAACTTCGACTCCTCCAGAGCCTTCTGAAGGCGCTCGTTTTCCTTGGCAAGGTTGGCAACCTCAATCTCGGACTGGTCACGAGCACGTTTCAACTCTTCAAGGTTTTGTCTGTCGGCGTCGGAGTCGGTGTTCCTGGCATTAGCGTTCCGCACGCTTTCGGACGTCAGCCTCAAGAACAGGTCCGCCATGTACTTCTTCATCTTGGCGTCCTGTGAGCATGTGCAGGTTTGTCAGTCAACAGTCTGGTCAAAACTTAATCAACAAAACAAAATAGGGAAAGGGGGGCCATAATAAGTACCATGTCCTGGACCTTCTCCTTTTTGGAAAGAGGTCTGTCTCGCCGCTTTGGGAGGTCATCCTCTTCCTCAGACTGGCTTTCTTGAACGATGCTCTGAGAAGGCTCCTGCACTTCGTTTTGCACCCCAAAGGAACCGTGCAGTACTTCTTCAAGGTCCAACTCAGGCTCGTTGGTCTTTTCGCTGTCCGTAAGGTCCAGTTTTTGCCGTAAGGTCACCGGCGGCCGACAAGAGGAAGTCCGTTTCCTTTTGGTATCTGCTGCTGGCTTTGGTGGCGATGACAGCTTTCGTTTCCTCGTGCCACTGCCCAAATCATCGCCAACAGCTCCGCTTGCACCCTTCCCCTTGGCCTCGCCAACAGCTCCGCTTGCACCCTTCCCCTTGGCCTCGCCAACAGCTCCACTTGCACCCTTCCCCTTGGCCTTGGAAACTGCTTTCCGATTCCCCTTCGAGTTCTTGCTACCTTCACCAGCATGGTTGCCGGGTACTTTCTGCTTCGCGTAAGGAGTACTGTCCGAGAGCTGCATCGGTGCACCACTTGACATGAGAAATGCCGTCACCGTCCCCACCAAACGGAAGGTGAGCCCCGCTGAGAAGTTGGAGGAGGCGAGAGTCCAGTAGTTGGTGTCGCAAACCTTTGCCGCTGTCCTCGCCCCACCTGGCTGCTCCGAGCGCCTCTGCTCCTCGGCCGCGATCTTTTCCCAGGCAAAAGCCAATACCTGCTTAAAGCCTTGATACCTCTCGGCCTCCTCGACGGCTATTTCCCCATCGGCAAAGGGCAGCTTCGTGGGTAACGTGTCGAGGTCGCCGTCTGCATAATCGGGCAGGCGGATGTCGTGGGCGTAAACCTTGTTGCTCTGCAGCTGAAGAAACGGGTATCTGTCGCAAAAGTGCTCCTCCCGCTTGAGCGTGACATGTCGGTTCTGAAGGAGAGGGGTTTGAAACATGTCGTATTCGGCCGTGTTCCCGGAATGCTTCTCGCTCATCAAAGTGGCATGCCACTGACCCGAGCTGCCTTGGCTCAAGTTGGCGCAAACGAACCGGATTGTGGCGCCGTCTAGATCAAGACCAGCCTCCTGCCCAAGGTCCATCACTGTTTCTACTTGCATGCCCTGTACCAAGGGCATGCGATACGTAAGTTTCTTCTCCCGGGTGAACTGGGCCTCGAGGTAGACGTACACCTGTAGAAGCCACCATTTCGGAATAAAGGAAAGTTACAGGCCAAGTAAAAGCAAACAATGTGGTTTTCAAAGGCAGGCCGGTCGCTTACCGGCTGTTTCCGTTCACCAAACGCGGCACCAACTCCGTTCGAGCGTTCTTGACGTTCGTACGATGCACTTTGGCGTTCATACTATCTTCCTGCGCCATCTCATCGAAGGAAAGATATTCGGGGTCATCCGGACTTCGACCCCGTACGACTTTAAAGTCAACCGCTGCCTGAACATATTTATCCTCACGGAACACGAAGGTGATGTCCTTCACGTCCCCGTGCTGGCATGTCAGGTACGCAATTGCATCCCCAAAGGTGGGGAAGACACCTGGATTGCCTGGTTTGCGTAGGTTGAAGATCACCACGCGATCCGCAACCGCATGCCCCGACACATACAGGAGGCGTCCAGATCTGTTTGAGCCATGCCAGTCCAACTAACAGAGGCAACCCTAGGCTGTTGACCTCCTCAAACTCAAGCAGAAACAATTTTCTACCCTCCCTTGCCTTCCACCTAGGCTGCTCCAAGACGGCGTCGTCATCCTCGTCGAGCTGGTGGGGTGCGTCCACGATGACGCGTGTGTCCTCCTCCCCGGGTTGGGGCCCGTACCGCTCCTGGCACAACGTCAGCATATTCCTGACGATGTTTTTTTCGTCCGCCTTGTATAGTTTGCTTTCAAAAACATTATATTTGGACCCGTCCTCCAAGCATTTCAGCAGGAGCTCTTTCCTACAGCCATTTCCCAGTCCGAAGTCTGCATGTATGATTACGGGCTTGCCGTCCCCATCCTTCAGACCGCCCTGGTCCAAGCACTGCCCCAAAAGCACGTACTCCCACCCATCGGCCGTGACCTTTACCAGCTCCTGGCAGGTGATCAGACCCAGCGAAACAAGGTCCACGCTGAACGCATCTAATTCAGCGTGGACCTGCAACTGATCCATGGGGTTGCCGTCCTCCTCGAAAGGCAACAAATCCTTTGCGGCTTCCATGGCTTCTGCGAGGTTTTGCGCCGCATGTGCTTCTTCTGCTGAAACCGGAGGATCGGGTGCTTTTTTTTCGGGGCTGGGAGAGGAATTACCACTAGAACCAACACAATATTCCTCCATTTTTTCAGTTATCCTTAAAGCTGAGTCATCTGAAAAAATCTTATTGTCTAGAATGTGTTTCCACAAGGGGCCTTTTAATTCCCAGTTATCCCATGTTAGAATGATTTCGCACACATCTCCCGCTGTGTCAAAAGGAACGATACAATTGCCCTCGTTTTTGAGCTGAGTTTCTAATATCTTCTCCAAATCGGGAAGGGCCCTATCCAACAGTTCTTGTACGGAAGTTAAACCCATTATTGTTGAACACGAAAGTGTAGAATATAAAGTGAAATCTTGCGAATTTTCGTCACCGGTACCCAGACAATAAATTGCTTAAAAACTACCTGGGCACCGGTGACGAAAAACCGCAAGATTGTGTCAAGGTGGTAACAACAATCTACCAAAGTCCTCGACGAATTCTGAGAATTCGTCGAGCGGGGCCCCAGCGCCCGTGACGAATTCTGAGAATTCGTCGAGCGGGGCCCCAGCGCCCGTGACGAATTCTGAGAATTCGTCGAGCGGGGCCCCAGCGCCCGTGACGAATTCTGAGAATTCGTCGAGCGGGGCCCCAGCGCCCGTGACGAATTCTGAGAATTCGTCGAGCGGGGCCCCAGCGCCCGTGACGAATTCTGAGAATTCGTCACGCGGGGCCCCAGCGCTCGTGACGAATTCTGAGAATTCGTCGAGCGGGGCATCAGCGCCCGTGACGAATTCTGAGAATTCGTCACGCGGGGCCCCAGCGCCCGTGACGAATTCTGAGAATTCGTCGAGCGGGGCCTAAGCGCCCGTGACAAATTCTGAGAATTCGTCGAGGGCCCTCGACGAATTCTCAGAATTCGTCAAGGGCTCTGGGGCCCTGAAAGAATTCCTGAAGAATTCGTCACCAATGTCACGAAACAGACACACCTAAAGCGGTTTTATTACCCGACTCAGGTAAGTATTTTTTGTTCTGCTCAAAACATGGAGTCCCGCAAAAAGAGACCCTCCAGAAAGCAGCTTGACAAAAAACAGCGAAACAATATCGCCACGTTTTGCTCGGCTGAATATTCATGCGGATGCTCTGAGAGATGCGATCGTCAGTTTGCGTACGCTTCCTACGAAAGAAACTATAATCATAAGAATCTTCTATCTCAGAGAGAGCTCACTTCTGTGCTGACTTCCACTATTGCTGATGCAGTCGTGCGGGACTCCAAAACAGGAGAGCGTTGCATCCCTTGTATCAGCACCCCGTTCAACTTCGGTGACAAGAGGGTATGCGCAGTCACTTTCCGCAACTTATGGGGCTTGCCACGTGCTACATTCTTTCGGTATCAGAAGGCTGCCCTAGCAATGGGTGGCATGATTCCGAAGACGACGGTTTTTCAAGAGAAAAAGATCCCCAAAACGCCGTTCGGTCCTTGTTACGACGCTTTTAAGGACTGGGCTATGGTTCACATGTTAAAAGGTCTTCCACAAGACATGCCAACCAATGGGTCGCTATAGATCAAGCCGCTGGATTACGACGTCGAGTATATTAATTTACCGACGCCTGGTGGCGGAACCGGTCCTTGTCGTGAATAAGACCTTCCGGAAATACTGCAGGCACTTGGTCAAGAACGAACTGAAAATCCGTATTCGGAAGAAGGTCGAAGTGTCAGGCATGTGTTCGATCTGCGACAACCTTGACGCGCGTTGGGCTAAGTTGCAGGCTTCCGACCCAGACCATGACGCTTGGAAGGAGTTGACTAACCTGAAGGAATCACACAGCGAGACGCACAAGTATCAACGCAACTGCTACGACGCACGCAGGAGAGAAAGCGCTGATCCTCTTGGGGAGATCGACTCCATCGCCCTTGACGGGGCGGCAAACAAGAATACCGTGGTGCCTCACGCCCCTCATCAAGTGAAACACATCAACGAGAAGAAACAGAATTTCTTCAACTTGCATCTGCAGCTCACTATACTACATGGTTGCATGTTGCTCTTCAATCTGAGTTTTCCTTGGAGCCAACCCAAAGGCGCGAACATGATGCTGACTTCCTTTACCAACCTGCTTGTGCTCCTGGCTTTTGGGCATAGTGGCAAACGGTTCTTCAGGAAGACGTTGCATCTTCAAGTTGACGGAGGCTCTGAAAACTGGAATCGCTACACGTTCGGCTTTTGCGCCCTGCTGGTTCATTATGGCATCTACCACAAACTCGTGTTGCATCGCCTGATGGTTGGACACACCCACAACGATGTTGATGGCTGGTTCGGTTTGATGAAGATGTACATATTCGGTAAGGATGCTACAAAAGCAGGCCGATGGTTCATCTTACTCGAAGACTATATCAGCTGGCTTGTATCGTGGCCGGTAAATAAGTTCTTAAAGCTGGTACAAGTTCAGGGTCAGCAGCTGGACTTCAAAAAGTGGTTGAAGCCGCATCTGAACTGGGACCTCACGGGATATGGAGGTATGGTGCGCGACGTGCATTACGTGGAATTCCAAAAGGACGAGCATGGCGTAGTTCGCATGAAGTACAAAGGGGGGGACCATATTAAGCCATGTCTTCCCAAAGGCGTAGACGAGGACTTGACCAAAGGTCTGGAAGTAATGAACAGCTATCCCGACATTGACAGCTCTCCACCCTTGCAGGAAGTGCAGCCGCTTCCAGCGAAGGAGGAGGCAGCCACCCTGAATGCGTTTCAGCGGCTATGTGATCATGGTGTCGACCGTATCTCTCATGAGCAACAAGAACATCTATGTGGGTATTTTCCTTTACCACAGAAAGCTTCCGACTACGACACCTGGAAGGGCCCGAAGTTTGATCAGCAGCAACCCTTGGACTTGAAGTTGCTGCTGAGCAACGCTTGGCACCAGAACACGACCGAGGCGTCCGACCCCGCAACAACTGAACCTCAACCAGAGTTGGAGACCATTGCAGACGGCAGAAATGTGATGGTCAAGGATCTGCCAGTGGACATTCCCAAAATAACGAAAAGATGTGAGCAAGAAGCACGTCGGGTTGAAGATATTTCTTTCTGGTGAGTTCTACAATAGTCACTTCTTTTAATTAGTAGAAGATATGAACCGCCATCAAGCACGCTGCTTATTGACTGACCAAAGGGTTCCTTATGTTCCTTATTATTCAGGTACAATAAGGGCGAGCTTAAGGCGGTGTTGCAGCATATGGGGCTCGACGGTGCGGGGCTGGCTGCAGAGTTGGCCACACGTTTGTTCAATGCGACCGCCGCAGCGCGCAAGGAACATCAGGAAAGGGGGCGTCGCGGTCAGCGTTCGAATGCAGGAAGCGCGAGACCGGTTTCCGACGACAACGGAGGTCAAGGTCGAGGCAAGGGACGTGGGGGGAGAACAACTGGCCCCGACAGTCAAGCTGCAGTTGCTGAAGCAGGTGCAGGGAAAGGTCGAGGCAAAGGACGTGGGGGGAGATCAACTGGCCCCGACAGTCAAGCTGCAG
>LGRX02035767.1:0-64896 GCA_001247695.2 Cymbomonas tetramitiformis
GTCCGAAGTGTTTCGAAAATTCAGGGGGCGCTCCACTATAAAGTTAATTTATATATTTCCAAGAGAAAATCTTGTGATGGTTGTATAATTTCTGCACACTGCGTTTGCCCCCTGAACTTTTCATCGTAAGTCTCCCACCAACTGCCGGAACTACTGCTGGTTCATGATGGCTGAGAAATCCCAAGGCGATAAGACCTCTGCCTTCGCAGCGACGGCTGTCGACACTGAGGACGCCAAACCTGCTGCGGACATTGAAGACGCGGAAGTGGACCCGAGTGGACCCTCAAGTTCCAAGACTTCTGGGGTTCAGAGTACGAGAAGGAGATGACGACTGCCCTGCCGAATATCGATGGTCTTAGGCACGATCCTCAAGACGAGGCCAACATTAACTTGGACCCTGAACTGCGCAAGAAGGGGCCGCCCTGCCAGCGCATCAACAAGAAGTCCGCTGAGGAACTCCGCCAACTCCGAGAGCGCGTCGAGACCTTGATGTCCAAGGGCTATATCCGACCCTCGTCCAGCCCATACGCAGCTCCCTGCCTGATGGTCCCTAAGCCAGAGAACCCCAAGGAGCTACGACTGGTGATCGATTACCGGCTCCTCAATCGCCAGACAGTGAAGGACAAGTACCCCCTTCCGGACATCCAGATGATGTTCGACGAGATGCAGGGTGCTAAATTCTTCTCCTCATTCGACGCGGTGGATGGCTTCTGGCAGGTCCCGATGGCCCCAGGAGATGTCGAGAAGACTGCCTTCACCACCCAGATGGGATCATATGAGTGGTTGGTCATGCCGCAAGGGCTGCAGAACTCGCCATCTCAATACCAGCGACGGATGCAGCGAGCTCTGCCGTGGGTCATCTTCCCTTTGTCCGTATCTTCATTGACGACGTGGTCGTTTTCAGCAACACCGCCGCTGAGCACTACGAGCACGTCAAGCAGCTACTCCTGACGTGCAGGGAGAAGGGCGTCTTCCTGAAGAGATCCAAGTGTCAACTGCTGAAGAAATCCCTGCGATTCCTCGGTCACTGCATCTCTGCGGATGGCTGCAGACCCCAACATGACAAGGTGGCTGCAGTGAGGGACTGGCCCGAGCTGGAGACAGTTATTCACGTCAGACAGTTCCTGGGTCTGGCGGGGTACTACCGTAGATTCATTCACTGCTTCTCCGAGATCGCTCAACCCCTCACCCGGTTGACCAAGTCGGACGTACCCTGGGAGTGGGGTCCCATGCAGCAGTGGGCCTTCGAGGAGCTGAAGAAGGCCCTCACCTCAGCACCAGTATCGTACTCGCCTTACCCAACATCAAGGGTGCTGCAGACGGTACAGCACCTTTCGTGGTGCAGACGGATGCCAGCGGCATCGCCCTTGGGGGAGTGCTGATGCAAGACAATGGAGATGGTCTTGGCCTGCGCGTGATAGCGTACGAGAGCCGCCAGTTCTCAGCCGCCGAGCAGAACTACCACACCGGCGAGCGAGAACTAGGTGCCCTGCACCACTGTACCACCGTCACCTGGCGGCATTACCTCATCTTTACCAACTTCCGCATCCAGGGCGATCACCGCCCCCTTGAGTGGCTGATGGAACCGTGGTAGAGAGCTCAGCCGCAGGCAGGCACGCTGGTACATGGATCTGGTGGAGGTGGGAGTCCCGCGCATGGAGTACATCAAGGGGGCACTACTGCTGGTACCAGACGCCTTACTTGTCCCGAAGACCTGATTTCAAAGACAAGGACGTTCGCGAAGGTTTGAAGGAAGCAGGAGTGATTGACCCCACCTCGGACCTGCCGAAAGACCCACTGGCGACACTGGAGTCTGAATGCTTCTCCAGCTCACCACCCGCAGCTCATCCCCACTAGGCCCAGACGGTAGACTGCTGGCTTTCAGCAGTGGAGACCCTCTCCGTGGCGGAGCAAGCCATGGGTCTGGAAGAGACCATCGCCCTCGTCAACCCGAAGCTCTATAGAGGGGCGAAGGGAGATGACCTTGACTTCGACATGCCTGACTGGCCTGAAGTCAAAGGCGTGAAGCCGACAGAAACCCCACGCGAACCCCCTGACCGAGCTTCGCCTCGGATAAGGATCACGAGAAGCATGTCACGGGCTGGGAAGGCTTCTACGACCCCAGCACCCCCACAGTCGGTACCAATGAAGACGCGAATGCCTGCACCACGGGCTGATGCATCGACGGCTCCCATTGAAAAGACACCAGCGAGCTCGCCACCTCCAGAGAAGGTGCCCCAGCAGTCAGCACCACCCTCGACCCTTCCCCCACGAAAACGACAGGATCGCCACCCGGAGGACTCGCAGAATTGGCGCGTTCGCGCAGAGTACTCCTCGAAGTACATCGAGAAGTTCGGGCCTTTCGACGTGGACGCCTGCTGCGACTTCGGCGGCCGCAACAGACAAGCGGATCGATTCTGGACTGACTGCCTCTCTGAGAAATGGAGGGGTCTTCGGGTTTGGTGTAACCCTCCATACAACTCCAGCCACATTACTGTGGAGGCGATCCTGAACAAGTACATCGCGGAATGGAAGGCGGACCCGGAGAACACTTCTGCAGTCTTCGTCCTGCCGGATCACCAGTCCAAGCTCCCCGCGTGGCATAAGCTATTCAGGAATGCTAATATGCAGATCGTGGAGGTCGTCCCTACTCACGATGACAAGGGCGAGCCCAATCAGTTCTTCGAGAACCCAGACGGGAAGGCCTTTGATCTTCGCTGGCCTGTCTTAATAGTGCACGCTCCTCCCGCCAAACCACAGCCGGCACGCGTGAGACACCCACGAGCGACCCCAGCTGTGATAAGAACGGGTGAGGCAGCGGACTTCAGAGACACGATCTCCCAGCAGTCAGACTCGAAGTTCCTGCGTGCGCTGAAGGCGGAGTACACCCGAGAGGGGTCACTCCGTTTACTACGGGAAAAGGTGAAGGCAGCGCCACACCAGTGCTTACAGGACTTTAGGCTGGTGGGTGAAGTAGTTTGGAGAACTGCGGCAGGAAGATATCAGTTGGTGCTGGGGGAGGATTCTCCTCTTCGGGAGGTGGTAATTCGCCATGCTCACGAGTCACTGTCCTCAGGTCATAATGGGAGAGACAAAACTCTGGAGAGAGTGCTGCGACGCTTTTGGTGGCGTGGTGCTGCAGACGACGTGGGCACCTGGGTTGCATCCTGCGCGGTGTGCCAGTCAGTGAGGCCGCGAGGAACTTACCCAGATGGATTGCTAAATCCTCACAGCATCCCGAATAGACCGTGGCAAGATGTCGCAGTGGATTTCGTCACTGGCTTACCAGTATCAGAGAGAGAGGCAATGACGCCTTTGTGGCCTTCACGTGCAAGCTGACGAAGATGGTCCACGTCATACCGATGAACTTCGGCGACAGCTCTGCTGCCGTGGTGGCCAGAATCTACTTCGATTCGGTGTGGCGTTTGCATGGTGCGCCTATGAAAGTTGTCTCTGACCGCGACCCGCGGTTTCAGGATGCCTTCTGGCAAGAGCTTATGAGACTGATGGGCGTGAAGGTGGCTCGCACCACCCCGTACAACCCTCGGTCTGACGGACAGGCAGAACACAGCAATCGGGTCATTGAGGACATGCTCAGGTCCTTCGTGGACGCTAATGTGGAGGACTGGGATTTATTTACCACTAACGTGGAGTTCGCGATCAATGACTCCAGAAGTGAATCTACTGGCTTCACGCCATTTGAGCTGGTGTTTGGATTCTCGCCGCTGTCGCAGTTGGACCTTTTCCTGGAGGCCGCGCAGTCCACCGCTGGACGACGAACAGGGGGAGTAGGTACCGCCCACGAAGTGGCCGCGAAATTTTCGTCGCAGCTGCGGGACGCCAGACAGCGGTTAGAGCTGGCTCAACAACGACAGCGCGAGCAGTTTGATCGCAGGCACGGACAGCGGGAGTATGCTGTTGGGGATCTGGTCTGGATAGAGGCGAAACATCTTACCGAGAAAGTAATGGATCGCTCCATCTGTAGGAAGTTGACCAAACGCTGGCATGGACCAGTCCCCGTGACCGAGCGCTTCTTCAGCGATGTGCAAATGACTATGCCAGAGGCCGACAGAGGAGCCCCAGTAGCCTACTACCGCTTACGTCTCCCCCCTCACTGGCGGATACACGACGTGTTCGCTCAACATCGCCTCAAACAATACACCAGCGGTCAAGACGCTTTCGCCGCGCGCGACCACCTGGCAGTGCCTGAAGAGGTGGTAGTGGATGGTCAGAAAGAGCAAAGAGGCACACATCGAACGCATCCTCGCACGTCGAGTGCGGTCTGTACGAGGGAAAGAGGTGGAAGAATGGAAAGTTCGCTGGACTGGCTACTCCAAGGCCCACGACCAATGGAGGACCCGTGACAAACTCGAACGCGGAGGCCCACTTCAACAGCTTCGTGAATTCGAGCAAGCGAGACTGCGCATGGAAGCACAAGTTCGCGACGAAGCCACCCGGCGACGACGTGAGCAACGTGGCCGTCATTCTGCTCAAGCTGGAGTGACGCTGGCTCACCTCATCACCAACCCCTGCGATGAACTAGACCAGCTCGAACAGATGGAACATGATACTCCTCTGCCGTGGGAGCGTCAAGAACGCACAGACGATGGGTCGTTGGCACTGGTGACAGAGCTAACGGCGATTCAGACAGAAGTAACCCGCGTGCCCAGAATCCTTGTACTTTTCAGCGGCACTGGTTCGCTGGAGAGAGAGTTCCTAAATTGCTTCCCCACCGCTTCAGTGGTGACCCTCGACTCCGAGCACATCTGGCATCCCACTCATGTGCAAGGCATGGAATCGGTTGGAACAAGCAGTATCGATGGTTTTTGATTATTCCAAAATTTTCATTGATTAATAGTGATATCCTAAATCATCCTATCAATAAATTGTGATAAAAGAAGTCAACTATCGATTGATTGTGATTTTAACATCAAACTATCAATTGATTGTAATTCTAGCAAATGCACATCAATTAATAGTGATTTCTACCGAGGCTATATCAATTGATATGATACCCTAAAATTGCTACCGAGGCTATATCAATTGATATGATATTGAAAAATTGCTATACCGTGATATTGCAGGCTATATATTTCAACAACTGCTAATTACTACCTAATAAGTATCTATGAAGGCACTACGTGGTCACAAGCTGTATTTCACACACAGGCACTAAGCCAATTTCTGATTTCTGATTCCGATTCCACACCGACATCTACACGTTCATCGAAGCCATCAAGGTGTGTTGAATTGTGCCCTCCGTGACACACTTCCTAAAATTGCTGTGCATGTGCCCCACGGCAGAAAAGGCTCTTTCCACACCTGCGGTGGATGCCGGAGTGCTGAGAAACTGCCTGGCCATTTTAGACAAGTGAGGAAACTCATGCTTGTGCACCTTCCACCAAGCTAAAGGGTCAACATCAGCTTTTGCCTTTGGGTATGCAAGGTACTTTGTCAGTTCATCTAAACAGTCCCCTTCGGGACTCAGCTCTACTGTCTCACAAGCATCCTCCTCCTCCTCATCTGAGTCAGGTAGGAAACAAGCTACAGTGACAGCCTTGCCACCTTTGCCCTTTCTTTTCTTAGACACTTGCACATCTTCAACCGTGCCCACTTCCGTGCACTTAGGCTCAGGCTTCCAGTCGGCCTCCCATGCATCACGCGCCCACTTCACAGCTTGTTCCGCTGTGAGCGTGCCTGTGTCGCACCACCCCGCGTGCACACTTGTAAGTATGTGGGTACCTGGTCCTTTTTGTCGCACCACTGGTCATTTTTGTCGCTGTCGCAGAATATTCTTTTGTCGCGAGACCACCGCACAGAATCTTCTCAAAAAAACAGTGAATTCTGTTCGTTCCCTTAAAGCGGTAAAGCAGGTTTTCAGAAAATAAATGGAGACATGAATTCGACATCGTCGTTGGAACAGTGTCAAGGTGCCCCAAAAATTTTCGTCATCCAAAATTTTAAACTTCAGGTTGTCGTAACTGTCTGTCAACCGACGGATCGGACCTTCGACCGACCGCTAGATCAGTCAAAATGAAATCTGACTCGGAAACCGAAACAATCTAAATCTTGTCGCAAGCATGTAGAAGATACAGCAGCCCTCCGTCGACTGTTTACTTACCGACGGATCAAACCGTCGAACGACCGCTCGATCAAAAAAAAATGAAATCCGCATCGGAAACCGAATCTAGTTTGTGTCGCTAGGATGTCGAAGATACAGCAGCCCTCCAGTCGACTGTTTGTCGACCGAACGATCTAACCGTCGACAGACCGCCCGATCAGTAAAAATACAGAAATCCGCTCGATCGATCAGAAATCCGCATCGGAAATCGAATCTTGGGGCTGTCACAAGAAGTGTCGCAAGACTGTCGCAAGGATCTAGGATGTAGAAGATCCAGTACAGCAGCCCTCCAGAGTCCAGTCGACTGTTTTCCGACCGCGTGTCCGCGTCACAGTCCGCGTCACGGTCCCATCTTCCCAAGGTCACCGTCACCACATCTTGAACAACTACAGTATCCTTTAATCTTAAGCGACCGACAACCTATATTGTAATTACCAGGCGCCGACAACGACCAACCGACCTCCGCGGCGTATTGATGTTCTTCGTTTGTTTTTTTTGTTTGACTATTTTAGTTTCTGACTAGCGCACTGTTCCCTACAGTGTTGTTTACTCCGCCCTTTTTTGTACTTTGTTTCTGCGCTGGGATTGCGCCCTTGGAGCCCCTAGACATTTTTCTTATCCCCAACACGCATGCCTTGTATAGCGCGCTGTTCTTTTTGCAGGATCTAATGCGTTGAACGAAGGCAACAGAAAACTTGGCTGCTAGCTCCCTTTTAGCATTTCGGTTTGATTTCGTTGGCAGTGCTTGAATTCCGTCCGCCGGGAATCTTGCACGCCGACTCCCATCTCTGCTCTTTAGCGTGCAGTTATTTGCAGAATCTCGTGCGCTGTCGGTGACTGACGCATTGCCTCCCTTTCCGGAGTTTGTTTTTACGCTGGGAGTGCTTGGAGCCCGTTGGGCATCTTGCCTATCGGGTTGGGTTCGATTCCCAACACCTCTGCTGACTGGCGCGCTGTTTTTTTGCAGGTTAGCATGCGTTTTCGGCGTCAACATTGCTGTCTTTTTTTATTTTCATGCGTTGCTGTTACGATGTGCATGCTATTGTTTTGACTATCCTAAATTGTACTTATTTACAGATCTGTGCCTGCAGGAACTCTGCGATTTTGGCCGTCTGTAGCACTGGAAGGAGCTGTAGGCAACTCTGCCGATTTCCAAGACTGCTATTGCTTACTTTAGGATAGATGAACTGTTTTAATTGATTGATCGATACGTAGTTTTTGTTTGCTGTCTCGTTCCATTTACATGCTTTAATATTGTAATAATATTATATGTTAGAGTATAGCACAATCCTGCTTGCATCCTTCAGTGTCCATGCATTGAATGTGCCTAGATATTGTAATAATAGGCCATGTTTAAACTGTGTCAAATTCCTGTGTGAAACAATAGACCCGTTATCGACCTGTGTTGTTCACCACGGGTAAGAAAAATTTTCTTAAAATTTTCCTAAATTTTTACGACAAAAATGACCATTTTATCATTTTCGTCGCAAGCTGCGACAAAAATGACCGTTTGGTCATTTTCGTCGCAGCCTGCGACAAAAGGAATATTCTTGCGACAGCGACAAAAATGACCATCGGTGCGACAAAAATGACCCGCTACCAAGTATGTGTGTGTTCATATATACTTGTACGTAGGCGTGTGTTCATTGAGGCACACAAACACACACGAAGAAGCAAGGACTTGCCAATCTCACCTCGCCTCCACCGAGACATGTTGCGGAACTCGAAGTCTTTGTAGCGTGGGTCCATGGCGGTGGCAACACACCAATCCTCTAGCTTGCAATCTTGCAAGGAGTTGAAAAACCTGGCAAACATCTCGTTGTCAAAAACTTTACGGCAACAGCACACTCCTCTAGCTTGCTTGCTTTCTTAACAAAAAGATAGGCGAACATCTGTTATCAAGCAGAGCATTGATTGAAGTACCTGGCACACAAATCGGACTTGAAAAGTTTGCGGGCGTGCTTGACGGACTCGTTAGCCACCCGCACCGTCTCGTTCTCAAATTTCAGCTGAGTGTTCTCGTCGGCATAGTATGCCACTTTCCCAATGATGGGGAGGATGAGGTTCACCGTGGCATACTTCGTGCCTTGCAAAAGATCGGAGGCATGCATGACTTGGGTGAGGAAGTAAACACTCTCCTTGACGACATCCCACTCCAACAAGTCAAGGCGGTGGTCCTTATAGATGCTTCCATCAGGATTCGGCATGGCGGTGGGGGCCTTCACTGGGTTCTCGATGTCGTACATCTGGATCGACACCTGTACATTATAGCAAGGTAAATAAGCCGATGCCTAGTTAAACACACATAAACAGGTACACACAAGCAAAATAGTGTGTGCGTGTTTCGGGTGATAGGCAACACACCTGTTGGCGCATGTACCACGTTGCCTGCTTGCACGCACCACCCCACCCGGAGCGAGTATCGTTGTCTTGTGGCGGTTTTGTTTCAGGCAAAGAATGTCGCTTCTGACAATCGGCCAAAAGCTTGGCACCAATCACGGAGTGGTTAAAATGCGTGGTCATGCCTCTCAACTTTCTAAAAACGCGGGCCACTTCAGCTTGCGCGAGATAGGCGTGGACGATCAAGGCGAGAGTGTGGACAGTGCACTCGTGTCCATCAAAGCATTCCCAACCAGACACTATGTTGCTCGCGTTGTCAGAAACAATGGCGTGAACCTTGTCCTTGATAGTGTCCACCCCATCCCCAGGAGCGACGTCCTCACGAAAGTGTCCAATGTGTATCTCGGAACAAGCCTTTTTTGTAGCGAGCTCTATCTCAACGGCATTGTGGCGAACTGACGAAAAAGGAATCGCTGCGACGAGGCGCTCGACGTAGTTGAAGTCCTCATCTATCAAGTAAACTAGCACACCAAATATGCAAATGCCCCCCTCTGACCAGATGTCCCCAGCGATGCTCGGAAGAATTCCCGCAGCAAGGGCGGTCTCAACTAGGTTCGTGACCTTCAGCTTGCCTTCCGCCGAGAATTCCAGAATTCGCTGGACAACAAGCTTGTAGGAGGGAGGAATATACCCACCAACGAAGATGTAGTCGAATATCTCGCGAAATTCGGTGTCGTTCTCAGGAAGGGTGAGTGGCCTTTTGTTACGAATCAGCCAAAACGTGATTCGCTTATGCAGCTCCTCACGTTGTGCTGTCGTAATTTGAGGCAACACAGCCTCAAGTGTGCCTCTCCTTGCCTGCTCGCCAGAGCAAACGAAACAAGAAAGATTCGGTCGAAAGTCACGGCAATAATAACAACCGCACGTTTATCGTGCAGTTGCAGCATGGTATACAGGTATGGCCGAATGCCCAAGCAATAATAGTTTCATCATCAGCGGCGTAGAAATGACACGATGTGCAACACTTCATGTGATGACCAGTCAACTTTATTTTAACACGGTATATTGTTTACAATAAATAATGTATGATGGTATGCAAATGATGATTGCAGCATGCAGCAGATCGAAATTTAGGGCGTTTGTATATATGAAATGGTTTGTGCTGGGGATTCTGAGTGCCGTCACCATAGATAAAGACGAATATAAGCAAGTATATCACGGGCAAGACAATCTGATCGGCCAACAAGCAACATGTAAACCGGTGCGACATTATGTATATGTTGTCTCTTCAAAACTGTGAAGAGTGTGTAGTCTTCCCTTGTTTTTATTATGCCCAAACTATGTAATAGCACAAAGAGCTCGTTGCACACGGATTATGTGTCTATGCAGAATTTGATATCAGTGTGATGCATTTGAACACTTGTAGCATATTCTACACACGCATGCATTGCACACACACACCAATCATTAGCATAGTATTTCTTTTTTGTTTATATAATAATTGTGTGGCTGCTCTAAATTACTAATCAAGTATGCATGTACATAGCATGCACACACACTAAGCACACCCACACGCACACACACATTACAATCATTTATACACTAGATGATAGATGCCATAACCGAGGTTGCCTTAGTATGAATCAATACAATCGTAAGATACGTTGCTTTTGTTCAGCGTGCATACATCAACACGCGCACACGCAAGCCAATTATCAGCACAATCCTAAAATCTTTGTTTATGGAATTTTGAGGCTGTTATAATATACTTATCAAGCATACATGCATGTACATGAACAAACAGTCACACGCAAACACACACACATGCATTGCAACCATGCATACACTAGATATATTTATCCACAGCTACAATAATGTTCATAACCAAGGCTGCATTATATCAATAACAATTTGATTTCGGTCAGCGTGCGTGCACACTCACTCACTCACTCACTCACTCACTCACTCACACCAATCATCAGCATAATATTTATTTTTGTTTATATAATTGTGTGGCTGCTGTAACGTACTAATCAAGTATGCATGTATACACACACACACACCCACACCCACACATTACAATCATGACGTTGATTGTGGACACATATGTGCCGGTGCCTTTATACTTATTCCACCTGTGCACCTTGGTCTCAGGATACTTAGAAATATTGTGTATATGCACAATCATCTAGTAACAAACTAACAATGCGTGTCCATGTGCGTGCTTGCGTAACTAATAATACACTGTGTGCGTGCGTATACGGTTATTACACCAGTATTACACTAGAATATATAGCAGTGGTGCAAGCTACAAGGCAGGCGGCAAAAATCCATCGAGAATGTGAGTCAAGCATTGTGATGATAATCAACTAATCAATCATGCGTCGACAAATAACCGCTTGCCTTGTAGCTTACACCACTGGATTTAATTGCCAATGTCCAGATCAGTTGGTGTCACCTCGATGGCGGTGCGTGTGCATGCGTGCAAGCACGCGTGCGTGCGTGCGTGTGTGCATGCGCGCGAGCACGTGTGTGCGTGTGTGTGTGCGCCGCAGCTGGGATTCCCTCTTTAGCTATTAGCTTGCCTGGGCTTGAGCACCGGAATGACATATTTCCATGACAAACCTGCGGTTTAAAGCTGGATTATAAGCTCCCAGCTACCCCACATTTTTTTATCTGATTCGTGTGTGTGGTGGGTTTATTGGGTTGTGCTTGGTTTGGCATGTGTCGAAGTGAATGGCATCTTGCCACAGGCCCACCCTGTCTCTAAAAGGTTCTCATTCCGATGGGATGGTGGTGGGCTGGCTTTTATCGGCAGATCTCATATGCTGTTAATTGTGTGTATGCGTGTGTGTGCGCGCACGCGCATGCGTGCTTGCTGTGGGTTTCCAATTTCTTTTATGATTATCACGTGCGTATATCCGTAATGTGTACGTCATATACAAGTCTATGCTTGCCAGCCAAGTGTATACATGTATGTGAGGAACGCCAGATCATGCATTATTATCCACAAATCTTTGCCTCAGAACCGGCAGATGCCCAAGAACACACACACACAACCAACGTGTATGCATAGCATACATATGCAACTCTACATCCTTACCACGACAAACAATCTACGATATGGTGCATACGTATTATACATATTACTAGGATAATGTGTTTATAGATAGAGATGAGTGCCAAAATAAATATCACATGTGTGACTATAATGGGATATCGAGTTGAAACGTATAAGCGTTTGACAGTATGGCTGATGTGATATAGAAATAGCGGAATCGCAAAACACACAACGAACGAACGATGGAATTCGCAAGCAAGTGCGTTCGTTCATGCACATGAAATACAGTTGAACAAGAAAAACTCACGGAGGATCCTTCGTTAGCGTCGTCGCCAGGGTCATCAGGGTCTCCACCACCACTAGAACCCCCATTAGGCGCCACCATTTTGCAATAGGCGTCCTTGTGGAGGCACGAGAGGTGACCACGCATGTTGGTGGTGTTCCCGGGGTACTTGACAGGCTGAGCGTCTGCACACAGGTTGCAACGCGTTTCCAAAATACGACCGGTCTCCTTGTCCAACTTGACCATGTGATGCCTCCATACAGCGGAACGACGCTTACCACCTCCAGCGCCTTCAACGAAGCCATCATCCTCGCCACGACTCTCTGCGCACAACCAAAGCGAACGAAAATCAAGTCGTGGACACCAACATCGACGTTTATTCACCTGAACACACGCACCGATTTGCTCGACGGAACAACGAAGGATGAGGCGAGCAAACCTTTTTCTAGCTCCTTTGATTTCTTCTTCTCAGCAGCTTGTGCTTCAAGGAGTTCTTGCTCTTCCTTGAACTGCTGCCGGAATTCGCTGATCAAGGTCTCGAGGCCGGCGAGATTTCCAACCGGCTCCCATGTGTCGTGTTTCGCATCTGGAAAGTTCTCCCAGCCAACAAGCCATTGCGCGTTGCCTTTTGCCACCCGCTCTGCCTTAATCTCTCGCACGCTGTAAACGATATCATCACTGCCGGCAGGATCGAAAGGGGTTTGCTGCGTCCGTTTGATGCGGCCTTTCCCTTGGGCGACAAGTTTCACATGGTTAGGCTTACTTCCACGTCCACGTTTACCCATCTTGATTCACACGGGCAGTCAATAGTTCGTCAATAGTTCGTGAGGTCCTCGTGGCCAGAAGTTTTATTTTTGAATGCCACCAAATCGAGTCGAGAGCCTCCAACACACACCCTCCAATCTGAGGATGGGCGTCATTTGCATGTTTACTCGTTCATCTCAAACACACTTCAGCGAACCCAAATTAGAGACGAATGAAAAGCCTACAATTCAAGAATGAAGGATCGGTTAGGGAGTTGTATGCTACATATCGATATGTGGTTGCGTGTCACGTGCAAATATCAATCGATTCTGATATGTCCCACGGTCACGATCAATTGATTGTGATAATGCAAATCGAGAATCGATCGATGGTGATAATTCGGATTAGGCATCAATCGATTGTAATTCTCGGAGGTGGGTATCAATCGATTGTAATATTCTGATTGTGCATCAAATATGCATCAATTGATTATGATATTCTGATATATTGATGGTATCAGAATATCAAACAATCGATACCATGCCTTGCTCATGTGCAGGACATCTTACAGTGGGACTACAAAGAATACCCGCCTGGATTCTTCGATGTCGTTTGGGCAAGCCCCCCCTGTAGGCAGTACAGTCAAGCGCGCACCACTGGAGGACCCCCTGATCTCCCTCAGACTGACAAAATCGTGCGGCGAACATTGCAGATCATTGACTACCTGGAGCCGAAGCACTGGTTCATGGAAAACCCCAGAGGTCGTTTCCCCAACGCGTTGCGGCTTCGCCCCATGATGCGCCAGCTTCCTCCCCCGCTGGTGTGTACCTACTGCATGTACGGTACGCAGTACATGAAGCCCACTTGCATATGGACGAACTCAGCACCACCCACGCCCTTGCTACGCTGCACTGCTTCGACACCATGTGCGTGCAGATGGGCGACTGGCGGCCATCCGGAAACTGCTCAGCTGGGACCTCATCCGCAGCAGACTGGAGCGGGTCAATCCGCGAGTGTATACCCTGTACCAGCGCCCCTGCTGCGACAACCTTTCCGACATCTACGCCTCCGCAAGACTGAAGGCCCGCTTTAGATTCCAAGTGGCACCCTTCTTATGAAAGTGGTGCCCTGGTAGCGGTAGGCGAATTGTGCTCGAAGAGGAACCAGAGAACCTAAGAACTGGAGCTAAGAAGGAACCAGAGAACCTAAGAACTGGAACTTAGATGGGTACCTTAGCGGAGTGATCCCAGGAGGTAGACCACTCCTAAGGGGGGGAGAGTTGTGCCCGGAGGCACAGCGTGAGCCGATATGTCTATGCGTCTGTATGTGTGTCATCGGGAGTAATCTGGGATTGACACGGTGACAGTGAAATTGGGCTTGAAATCACGATGAGAATGAGTACCAGATGTCCGGGGTATGACACTATGACACTATGACACTGTGACACTATGACACTATAGTAGTATGACAGTACTGTGGGGTGGTCATCGTGGCACTTAGTCAGATCCTCGGGGAATGGCCGGATTCGCATCGGGATCGGAAAGACAATGAAATCGAGTATCAGATGTCGGGGGTATGACAGTATGACAGTATGACAGTACGGTAGTATGACAGTACTGTATGACAGTCATCGTGTCAGTCCGTCGACGTAACATCTGAATCGAGAATGACGAATCGGAATTAGAAATGAGATCGGATCAGGAACTGAACGTTGAGCCGTGGTGTGGCATCGGGTGCCGGGTGGTTGATTCTGCAGCCCAAGTGACGAGTGAATAAGTAGAGCACTTGAGAAGTGTTTAGCCTTCAGAACTCGGAACCGAACTATCGTTTGCACCTCAATCTGGCCCTGATCCAGTATATTATAAAAACCGAATTGTGTACCTTTGCACGTTCAATCAAAAACATTATTCCGAGCATCTGTCGTAGTGCCCACGGGCACACAGAGTGTACTCCTTGAAGCTCCAGAAGAGGCTCGACACGCTCGCCTGGTACTCCGATACAGACGGCATACAGCTGGGGGTGGTCAGCGCTTCGACCACGATGGCCTCCTGGAAGGTCTTTCGCACCAGGTTGGAGTAGTGCTCCAGCTGCGCCAGTAGGCCATCCTTGTCGGCCGATTTGGTGTCGGCCGCGGAGCGGGGGAACCTAGTCACACCCTTGACCAGCTTCAGCACCATCTCCTTCACCTTGTGCTCCTGGCGGACCTCGTCCGAAGACGCCCGCAGATTAGTGCCCTGCGGCAGTCGGATGACACCTGGCACAAAGGGGGCGGCGCTGGGAGAAAGGATGGGGTTCGCGGTGGCGGAGTGGGGAAAACGGGCTGAAGGTGGTGGTCCTGGAGCATGCGCGGGTGGGAGTGCAGGCGCGGGATTCGTGGGGACTGCGGTTGGGGCAGGCGGTAATGCGGAGGTTGGCGGCCCAGGGATGGGCGGTGGTGCAGGTGCTGGTGATGGAGCGGAGAGCGGGAGGGGCGTGTGGAAGGGCATGGGGGTAGGTGGTTGCGCGGCCACCACGCTCATGCTCCGGTACCAGTCGGAGTTACTAACCTCAGACCACGCGGCGAGACCGTCCTGGTCGAAGTGCAGCATCTCCGACTCCCGCGCAGTAGCTGGTATCCACTCCCACACCGGCTGTCCCATACTCGTAGACCGCACATTAGCCGCAGCTGGGTCTCCCATGGCCATGTCCATGATCTCGCGGTCGACCATGAGTACCCAGGTCTCCACGCGGGGGTTGGTGAGGGGTAGCGGTGTGTGGTGTAGGCGACCTCCCATGCGTGCGTAAGCTGTTAGCGGAGCTCCCAACAGATGCATAATCGTGAAGAGAATGGTGTCGCCCTGCACTCCAGCTCTGCGGCGTTCGTCCCGTGGTAAGGAGACAGTCGCCGCGCCTCGCACCCCCGCTGACGGGTGTACCCACAGTGACCCACCGTCGTGAGTGATGAAGAGAGCCCGAACCTCTGGGTACTGAGGGTAAGAGGGCTCTGGTCCTCGGTCGGGGTCACCAGAAGGGTCTGGGGGTGGGTCACCAGGGGGGCCTGGGGGCGAGTTCCTTGGGCTGGGGACTCTGCGCTCTGAATCAGGGTCGCCACCACCGTGCACCACCGACTCCATCGATTGTCGCCGGCGAGCCACCATCATGTTGAGGGGACCCTGAGTGGGAGGCTCGGCGGGGGCCGCTTCGGCGACAGTCAGAGACACTGGGGGGGTCACGCTGTCAGCAGCGCCCGCCTCGAGAGTCTGGTCCGCCGTCAGGGCTCCCTGTGCACTGCTCTGAGGGTCGCCTGGTGGAGGGGTTTCTGCAGATGCCGCTGCGCCTGACGGGGCGAGTCCTCTTGAGAGCATCGCGGAGAGGTCCAGGGCCTGTACTGCCGCAAGAACCTCCCTGCGAAATGTGCTCGCTTCGGCTGCTTGCGTCCGAGTCGGACCCGGACCTGCGGGCAGCTCTCCGCCTGCGCTCTGCCCGCGTAAGCGTGCCCCGGCTGCCTCTGGACCCCGTGCTGGTGTGGCTGACATCCGTGCCGGACTCGGGGTCAGAGTGCTCTGGTGAGCGGCTCAGGCCTGGGATGTGCCTGCCGTGCGTCGCAGGGCCCGAGGATTCCCTTCGGGAGCGTCGACGCCTGCGGGCCTCTGGGTCAGCTGCCACCGCGGGGAGATGGCGTACCAAGAGTGGGGCCCCGCTCGGGACGCCCTGTCGAGCTCCGCCATCAGGGGGTGCCTGCAGAGGGCGGTCAGGCAGGATCGCGGCACCAATACTGATGAAGGGCGGCAGCGGTGAGGGATCCGCCCCAGGGTCGTACAGCATCGAGGTGGCTGGTACCAGCTGTTGCGGCCGTGGCTGCTGCTGCTGCTGCTGCTGTTGCTGCTGCTGTAACTGTTGTTGCTGGAACTGCTGCTGCTGTAACTGCTGCTGCATTGGTTCCAGCGGTTGTTGTTGGGGCCACTGCTGCTGATGCTGCTGGTACGCAAGCCACTGCTGCTGTTGCTGCAGCTGTTGTTGGAACGGCGTGGGGTACGAGCCCATAGGGTGATGGGTCCCCAGTGTAAACGGCACCGGCGACACTCCCCCAGCGAGGGGCGCTGATTGGGGGAGTACCCAATTGGAGCCGTTCCATACAGCCTGCGCGGGGGAGCCATCAGGCATGGTGTATGGACGTGACACCGCGGTATAGGGCATGGCGGTGCCTGGGAGTGGAAAGGGGTAAGTGGAAGCGTATGTGGTGGGGGATGGAAAGGTGAGGGGTGAGAACAATGGGGGGCGTAGCGGCTCTGCACTGACCCCCATGCTGGAAAGGGACTCTGATGTATGCTGTGACATACTGGCTGCTGAGCTGATTAGATCGCAGGCTGGGTGTGGCGAAAGCCACAGGTGAGCAGAAGGTAGGGTGTGCTCGCCTTTTATTTATTCTTCAGTGTCGCTTTCGTGAGGGGGGGAAGGAGGAGGAGAAGGTGGGGGGCTGACTTCTGGAGACGGAGGAGCGCCGGTCAGGGTTTCACCAGGAAGCACGGGCAGTGATGGATCGTAGGGGTCCGGGTAGTTGAAGAAGAACCCCTGGTAATACCACTCACGGTAGTAGCTCGCTGGTGGGATAGCCAGGGTGTGCGTTGTCCAGGCGCTCAGCTGTCTCCCGCTTCGTCGTCAGAGGAGGAGGGGGAAGGTGGAAGGGGGCCCTCTGGGGAGTTATCGAAGGCTCCTGCCGGTGGGAAGGTGAAGTCCGGTTGAAATAACCACTTGAGCGGTCCCTGTTTCCACCACTCTCTTCTGTGCCTTTTTGTGGGGGAACTGCCATACATTCCTTTTGGGGGTGCAACACTTTTGCCCATTTTTCGTGCAACTAAAATGTTTTTCGGGCTCGTCGTGCACTAGATTTTTTGGCGCTCGTCGTGCGCTTTAAAATGGGGCCAACTTGTTTATTTTTGGGGGTTTTGGTGACTTTTTTGCGTTTTGGTGATGTTCGCTTGGGTACACGTGCCCCTGGGTTGTACCTAAAGCTATCGGGGAAAGTGTTGGCATCCGTGGGTGTTTCCTCGGCAGCCACCTCAGCAGCACCAGCTCCACCCCCCTCGTCATCATGAGCATCAGGGCTGGTGGGACTGTAGCAAGGATACGAGATGTCACTCAGAATGTCATCCAGGTCGGGTGGGGAATCATCCACCCCCGGGAGCATGACCGCCTCGTCCGGCTCCTCTTCCGGCTCAGGCGTTGGCGCCTCGAACACGTCTTCCAGCTCCGGCGACCGTGGTCGGCGCCCCGTATACGGGATGCCGCGGTACGGCTCGTTGGCCGCCAGGTTGGACGCGCGGATCTCCTCGATCTTCCTGCGGAGGTCATTCTGCCACGCGATCCTTTCCCACATAGAATCGCGGGCCTCTTGAATGACCTCTCGCGTAGCAGCCAACTGCTCGCTCACTCGCCGGTGCTGCTCATTCAGCATCCTCTGGTTATACCAGGGGCTGATCCGCAGTCCCGTCTGGCGGCGAGGTAGCCTGGGCGCGTGTCCCGCCCAAGGGGTGCCACCGGCGACGCCACCGGGTACTGCTGGAATGGGGAACTGCTCCTCGGGCGAGCGCTCTCTGGTCGCGGCCGAGGGAGTCGCCTCCCCAGCTCCAGCTGCGGTAGTCAACTCTGCTGCCGCGGTCACGCCCGGCCCTCGAGCAAAAACCCTGTGCGGCACCAACTGCTTGCGCCCACGCTTCCCGCCACCGCGGAAGGCTCCTGTCACATTAGGGCTCTGTCTGATGTGGTCATTGTAGCTGCTGCCTTTGTGCCCACAAGTCTGATGGCCTCGAGCAGATTTACCGAAACAACCTGCGAGTCAGAGAGAGTCGAAAGGGATGGACCACGAGCTTCCTCATAAGTAAGTGCGGTAAATTTTTCCTTCGCCAGCTTTAACAAGTGTAGTGCTGCTGACGCGCAACTCAACTCTATTTCTTGTCAGCGCATTTTGCACTGCATAAATAGTATCGTGATATAGGTGCGTGTAGCTTTTAAGGTTCGACGATGCGAACTGTGTTCTAGATAGACAGTTCGCTCAAATGAGGCTGAGAGTGCGTTAGCCCTCGGCAAATTGTGAAACCCATCACATCCAACTTAAGGTACGCTCTTGTCCTTGTCTTGTGATTTTTTCATTGCATCGCACTTGGTTTAGTTCTTTTTTGCTTAATGAAGGGAGTCTGTGTGTGTGGGATCTCATGTCGTTCAGTGTGGCATAGTGACTGCAGGGGGCTTTTCTCTTGTTCCCTCGATGAGGGATGGCCTTGCACAAGACACAGGTATACGCTTTACCTTGGTGCCTTGTTGCAGCTAGACTATGCTAGAATATTGCTAGAGTGACCTCCACTTGCATACCGCCACTAGTCGCGGCATTGCGAGTAAAATTGGATCTTCAAACCCAAACTCAAAATTTAGAACTCAGAGTTTCTGGCGTGTCCCTTCATCATTATGCGACTGCTCCTTAGTTCAATCCTGGTGCTTGCCTCCTTACTTGAGTAAGCAAACTTTGCTTAAATGTATATACAGAGGGATCGTTCATAAGACACTTTTACTTAAGTAAGAACTGTTGGAATTTCAAACCCTCTCACACGTTAGGTTTCCTTAACTATGGCGCATTTTCCTATTCGGAAGTATGAACGAACGGGCATGGGCACTACTGTAGTAATTGTCGCGGGGTTATGCTGAACAATTTAAAAAGTTATCTATAACATTCAGGACACCTCAACAGCGCTAGACGCGATTTAATAATAATAGTCTATGATATCAACTTGTTCATATTTTTACCATCAATGTTAAGGGTTATCAAAATTTCATTCAAGTTGATAAATATTATTGCTCGAAGGTTTGCTATTTGTAATATGCAAAAAGTGGTTGCAGCTGGTATGGCTGCCTGTTTATCCCTTGGCAGTCGTTGCCATTTCCCCACGACCTCGCTCGGTAAAAACATAGATATTGCAAAAAGAAATCTAGCTTTTTTATATATATGTGATGTGTTTTTATCATAGGCATCAAAATATTACAACTCATTTGTGGCCTTGCAAAAAACGAACTCCCTTGGCCAAGCTAATATACTTCTTGATTATATATATATATATATATACGTTGTATATATAAATTAATGCATACAGAGTTTTACTCTGTGTATAGAACAAGGCAAATGATGAATGAAAGCAATATTTTTCAAGGAAATAATACCGTCATATAATTATGCAGTGTTTAAAGGCTTCCTAGAGTACGTTCGACGGCTGCACTTAGGCACGGCTCATCAGCAGGACTGGATTCTCTTAAGCCAACAAAATGGCTATGTATGCACATGGGAGCAATAAGCCCGTGTAAAATTATGCTGAGATCACATATGCAGGTTCCTCAAACTGTCAGTTAAGCATATTGCAAATTAAAGTTGGCAAAATCTCCAGTTGTCTCACGTAGGCGTGAGGAATGTCGAGGGAGAATAACGTAAGACGTAAGATAGTGAAGCATTCTCACATTTTTTGAGCTTGAAGTTTGTCCATGTGGCGCTGTGCAAGCCCATGAATTCCTTTTCTTCTCGGTTTCTTTTGGTTTGATTTTGCCGTTGTCGTGTTTTTACCACAACGAGATTTCTCTGCACCTTGAATGCCGGTGCCACCATCTGTTCCTTCATCTTTCCGTGTATCTTCCATCTTCATCTCTTTACTATTTTGTATTCCGTCAACCTGTGGTATTGAAGTTAGAGACTGATCAGCTTCGCAAGGAGTGCCTACTGTGGCCGCATCATCTTCATCATGGAGCAATGCACTTTGAAGATCGCAGTTGCTGCCAGCTGTACGATAATCGATATTCTCTTCATCTGTTTTCTCCTTCGTTGATGCACGAGCTCTCCTCCTATCTGCTCTCTTCTTGGAGTTCTGGAGATGGAGTTCTGCCCAGAGCGGTGTGATCTGCAATGCTCTATCAGCAGCACTTAGATCTGATTGAAGATTAGGCACATCATCACAGTAATCAGGGGATGCGATACATGTTGCGTTCATTGCGTTCAGATCTTTGGGGTATAATCTAATCATGTGGGCTCTTGCTCGCCAATCCTGCTTCTCCACACATGGCACCGAGTCAGGTAAACACAGATGAAAGCAATGGAAAATCACTGAAAGCTTGCAAATACATGGAGTTAAGGAAGCACATGCATGGTGCTCACCGGATATATAAATATCTCTCTCTCACGGGTTTAGCCATCCGCATCCCAATATTTTCCACTAGCTAGTGCAGCCGAAGGAACGACGCCAAGCTCTTCTACTAGAATGTTCTGCAAATGCATAAAGGCATAGTCCTATATAATCGTGGGGTGTATCATGCATCACACAGCATAGTGTAAGCATGAGCCGCAGCATGCAAAAAATGCCTACTATGGATTTGATAAAGGGCCAATACAATAGCATGAAGGAAGGTGGCGGAAATATAAAGATAAAGCACCGTTGGTATGCGAGATCGCTTTGCCACTGATGTCATGCCTTCAAGTTTCATCTCGAAGGAGTCGTTGCATCGTTTCAACATGTCTTTGTATGTGCATAATCGTGTAAGCAGCTTGGCCATGCCCTGCCTGCTGATTCGCCTTGTGGCTGCTGTGGGGAGATTGCATTCATTGATGATGTGGAGCGCATCGTGATGAGAGCTCTGTAACATATCATTCACGACTGATTGTGACAGCCACTGTAAGAGATGCTTCTCTTTCTGAAGCTGCATCCCGCACCGACAATCCAACCCACCGCTGTCAGTCGCGCACGCGCGCGCATCAATGCATAGCAGCCCACGATTACTTACACAGAGATGAATTCAACTTTGTATGCTTGCTGCCATGCCGCATTAAAATGCTGCATGATAATTATACTCCGCACATAATTTATCGAGGCTATCAGTTTTCTGTAACGTATCATGCTAGGATATATGGACTATTCATCTATGCTGCCACAGACACTGATATTTGCCAACTTGCATACACAATCCACATCGCAATGATACGCCAGTGTGTATAACTAGCAGTGTCGTCACGGCGAATCTATGCAGCAACCATTCATTTAGTAAGGCGACTTGCAGATCCAATCGATGTGTGAGGGTCTCTGAAAAGTGGAAACATGGTTCTCCAATTTGTGGCAAATAATTTATTTGATATTTTCGGCATAGAGTGGCTTCTATACATTTAGGAAAGTTGTCGCACAAAAATCTCAAGTGAGGAAGACAATTCATGCCCAACATTGTCCAAGATCTTCCAACACTCAAGCATACTGCTGCATACCTAAAATTGTGAACCGCTCGTCTTCACGATAGAAGAAATCTCACATGTTGGCAAAGTGTACCATCACGATTGAGGGCTTGATGTGAAGCGCGCACAAACTGAAAATAAACTGATGCTCACATCTGATATGAATCTTGAGACATATCATATGGTAAATTCATGCACCAACAACACTCGGTGCCGTTATTAAATACGGCATTAAGGGACTGTTCATACACACCTCATTCTCTTGTGTAGTGTGTCGTGCTTTCATGCATTTGTCTCCAGGCACCCCAGCAGCATTGCCTGTGACTGCCTCCCATTGCACCTTCTTCGAACGCCTGCATAAGAATTTATGACTTGCCAAATCAATACTCACATATTATCAAATCGCTTGCATACATTGTTATTCAGAGTCGACTCCAGTGCCTTCCCCAACCCCCACTGCCTTTCGGGGCCGAAGACCCAAAGCCTCCCCTCCCCCATCCGTGAAATGACTCCAAAAAGGGGAAAGCCCCATGCATAAAGCTTTGTTCAAAACGTTTTGGGCTTTGACCCACACCCACAGCACTCCCACCCCCACCCTTCGTCGGCGCCGCGAGCCCACAGCCTCCCCCAATCCCACCCCCACCTTCCTTCGACCTAAAGGTGCAAAGCCCTCCCCAAATGTTTTCGAAGCCATTCTTTTTCATTTGACATCTGATTATGCACAAATTTCGAAGAGCACAGCTTGGTCACTACGCTCTAGTGGAGCCATAACCATGGAGGGCTGCCAGCGCTTAAGACAGCAAAGACGCCATGTGGGGGGCAAGGTTGTTTGTCAGGGTGCACGGTTCTTTGTGCGCAGCAGCTAGCGCAATACACAGAGACACAGTGACTCTCGAAATCAAAATCATGAAAAGAACTGCATGTTGCGATTTGCAGCATTCTGTGAAAGCAATGATTCAATATCTCGTAACACCTTCGGGGATGTGCAGTGTGTGGCCCACCTTTCTCGATCACGGCGGCGTAAAGTGCAAAAGCAGCGGAAAATATCTCGCCTTCTAAATTTCCGCCCAAGCAGGTTTATAGCGCGTGCATCGTCGAGATCTGCAGACTGCTGGGAGTCGGTGTTGCCCCTGTTCAATTGCCACATGGTCCCGGAGATGATGTCGTCGATGGTGATGCGGTGGGAACGAGTGAGCCCCTGCTTGCATTTTGCTTTCGTGTCCCCGTGGATTCGCTTTTGTAGCGCATCGATAACCTTCTCCATCGCCGGCCACTTCCTCTTGATCTTGCGATTGAGCCGGTTCTTGTAAAACACCGTTAGATCCTGCAGGCACCGCATGTCATATTTCGTGGACCTTAAATCTCAAGCACCGACCTTCGAAGCCACATGATGCTTCTTTACTACTCAGATTCCTTTCACGCTCTCGCTGCAAGGACCAAGCTGTTTGGTTGTCCACACGTCTGGGACATCGCGTCAAGTGCAATGAAGAATGACGGCATTGTCTCGAGGAAGGGTGTGCTATCTACATCTATATGCTGTAATGTGCAGTGTTGCATGCGCGCGAATACTGTGGTGACGTGTCTAGATGAAACTCACTTATCCGGGATTAATTGAGAATTGCGTATTGCCAATATACTGTATTGTGTGCCGAGTTGTGATTAGCTACATATATATGTATACAGATATACCAAAAAAGTAAATTGTCTGAGCAAATATTTGTGTATAGAAAAGCATGCGTAGACATGTAAATCCCCTGAGCATGGATTGTTGTAAGCTAGGACCATTATTTGGTCGTCTACAACGCTTTTGGGGTGCACCGCCCAGTGAGGCATAATAGGCATATGATTCAGGCGTGATGTTGTTGGGGCCTTCGTGGTTGGACCCCTGCTCTGCAGCACTGCACAGTGATTGTCATGTGGATTGTACTAATGACTCTCTGGCGAAATTTTCTGGGGTTATCAGCATCAGATACGCTGGTAAATCGTGCGCACCTGCACCATGGTACGGGAGCCAGAGAATCTGGCCTCAATCCAGTGGCAAAGCACTTCGTCGCAGACCACGCAAAACACTAGATTGCTCATAATGAAGAAGAAGAGGGAAGTGAAGGCAAAGACGTACACCCGATCCTTCATGTCGAGAAAGAAGCTTCCATGCTCCCATTGGCTATCTCTAACTTTCTGCCGCATCCGCCTCCCCGCCAACCAATGAGGCTCTAACTCCGGATAACGCACTTGCCCCTCCCCCCAGCTACTTCGCCAATATTTTGAGGATCAAGACCATGGCCTCTGACCAAACTTTTCGCAAGACATTAGAGAAAGCTCCACTGAAGAACTTGACACTATAGGCCTCCAAATTTTCAAAGGATCTTCGAGGAAGCCCCCCGCAGCTCTTAAAGACAATTGACCAACTTGGCAAAGTAACATATGCCACAGCGTAGCAGTATGTTCCACTGTATAGTCACTCTCAGTCCCCAAAGTAATGTCTCCTTTCTTACAAACCCCCAAAATGTCACCTACGCCCTAAAATGTCTACCCACCCCCCCCACTTCAGCCCATAGCGCCGTCCCAAAGGCCCATATACCACCGACACCCCTACATCAAATGAGTAACACCCCCCTTCCCTTTGACTACATGTATGATATCAGGGCCTCCCAAGATCTCCACCATCCTCCATCAACCCCCAGCACCCCCATGGACACCCACCCACAACCCATGGCGTGCCTGTGCTAAAACTGTTAGCAGGAGCGCGCTCATGCTAAAACCCCCACTGGCATATGCCAGCGGCGCGCTCATGCCGTGGGAGGGTCATCCGTTTTGGCATCAGCGCGCTCGTGCTAAAGATTTAAGCACAGGCGCGCTCATGCCAATCGCTTTAGCACGAGCGCGCTCATGGCAAAATCGGCTGGCATATGCCAGCGGCGCGCTCATGCCGTAACATATATATTTATATATATTACATGTCACTTCAGAATTGAATCGTGAGCATCAAAATGTCATGAGGAATTCACTGCATCAGCAGCGGTGGGATGTGAAGGATGTTTTATCATCAGATATCAAGCAAGTTCTCCTGATCCAGGTGGCTCACAGTGCTGAGCTGTGTTGAGAGCGTCATCCTCACACCACTCAAGAAACGAACATCAAGAATAGACGCTCATTCCAGCGTAAGGATTTGAGTCCCTGCGGCTATCCTCACCCAACATGTCCGTGCTCAAGCACTTCTGCGCCAGAAGGGCGATAGATTTGAGATTGTCTGTGGCGCTGCGCTGCGCCTGCGCTCAGGTCAGAGGATTTGAGGACGAACGGCAATGACCTTGTATTTCTTGTAAAAGGCAAACTCGGATAAAATGCGGTACGTTTCCATTATGGTGCTATACTGTTCGAGGCGGGCGCCCATCTCCACGTGGAACAATACCCCGAACAGTGCAAAGCAGACGTGGAATGAGAGCATGTTTGCCAACACGATCATGCTAGATCTGCTTGATCCCCGCGTGGCCATCCCCAGCAAAACCCCAATCGTACACCCACAATACCCACCGCACAATATTCAGCCACACATGCACCTTCACGAGATCCCATAATAAGGCGCCATTCTGTGCACCTTCGTTCTCTCCACTTGAATATCCAGTACAGTGAAGCTCGTACACAAGAATGTCCGGATGTTGGCAGTTCAGTCCGAACGCTGTTACAAGTTTGCCGGATAATATATTATTCATTTTACTGCATCTTTGCGAACCGTTCTATGATAGCGCCAAAACAAAATATTCCTATCGTCAGATATTCTTGCGCGCGAGCTTTTAATGGGCTTTGAATTATTGTGCAAAGGAAGATACCTGGCGGTGTTCAAGACCACGGAGAGACGCTTCTGCTTGGATGTTACGACCAGGATCCGGACGATCATGATGAGTGCTCGCAAGCCCTGCATTATGAAGTACAGAGTGTACAGCTGCCCGATGAGATGCATGGTCGCCACATCATTCGCGTACTTCTCGAGGCCTGTGTTGTCCTCTGGGTGCGCCCATGCCGGGGCTCCAAGCAGAGACATCGCGGGTTCAGCCAGAGAGCTGTCCTCCTGCACATCCTTCACCACATCAAAAGAGAAAGCATCAGCACCCTCAAGTTTGAGTTTTGAGTTTGACAACTGTAACGTAGCCCCAAAGGTCAAATGCATGTTTTCCTGCGCACAAGTATGTGTTGGTTGCACCATTAGTTAGGTAACTACGTAGCTAGAACCCTCAGCTGTAATGCTAACAGAAAGAGTAAATAAAAGAAGGAGAAGAAGTGGGCGTACATTCATTTGAGCGGTGTGAGTTATACATGCAAATACAAAATGAGCTAGGAAATTGAGGGTCGCCTACATTAATAGCTGCATGTTTTCTTTTCCTTCGTTTCCTTTCCTTTCTTTTTGGTTATTTCATATTTGTCACCTAGTGACTCGGACTGCAAGTTATAGAGCATGATGGTATGCCAGCCACTCTTGCAAATACGAGTCGGCACATTTTGCATGCCAATGCGTACTGAAATCACAACTACAAAATGATGCGTAAGGTATATCGTGGCTCCATAGTTTCACCGGGAGGACACCTGCATCACACGGCTAGAGAGGAAGTAATTGGCATTGGCGTAGAGGTCATAGTAGATCTCGTAATGTGCGTCCACGGCTGCTACAAAGTGTGTGGCGCAGTGATACGCGATGAAGGTGGCAACCACCACCAGTTGCATCACCGTCCCAAATATTGCAAGCAACTTTGTGGAACTGGAAAGGTGGAGCAACAGTCGAGACAGGTAGCCATCGATGTCGGGATGACTGTGGTCAACACCGTCCACGCGACCACTTCATGTCAATAATATTGAGTGTCACAGCTCATACCGACGATGCCATCATAATAATAATGACGGCAATGGTAGACACACGCCGATGTGTCGCTCGCTGACTAATTCGAATAAATTTGGATGGCTCACCGCATCACAGCGCTAACAGCGCACCAGAATACTTTTTAGGACCCATGACAAGCAGGCTACACACATTATTTTACAGCAAGTGACATACAACGCGCCTGCAAATCATGCCCGGGCCCTTGCACACCTGTGCTTGAGGGCACTTGGAAGCAGCTGCAACGTCTCTTTCCAGAATATGTTCAGTGACACGAGCACCCACACAATGTGCAGTAGTAACCACATGGCGTCGCGCGGTGTATCAAAGTTCCAGTATGTCATCTCAATGGTCGAGACGTCGTAGTCCACCTGCCAGCCAGCGTGGCGTGGCCGATGCCAGCGGAATGCTGTGAGCACCCACGCTTGCAGCTGTGAGTTCCACGTCAGCATGGTAGCCTCGATCATCTGAGTCGCGTCGTTGGACACTAGCCCCCCCTCCTCCAAGAAGGTGTACACCTGTTGTACCCATAGCCAGCAATAACGACTCTCTGGGTCACCGAGTTTGAAAATGAAAATGTAAATGTGAAACGCCGCGGGCTAGCCCGAAATTGGGCAGTAGCTGAAATCAAAGGGAAAGCTTTCAATAGAAAGTGCTTTGCTTCGACATAGTATAGTATCAACCTGCCCAAGCAAAATCCGTCCAAGCGAGCGCGAGCATCTCTGGGACTTGGAGCAGCGTGGCAGGGCTCATCTTCGAGCATGATGCAACACCTATAGTTTGCAGCGGTTCCTTGATATGTAACTCGAACAATGCTCGCATCTCACAAAATTAGCATACAGCCAAAATTGTGCATTGCGTTGTGCCAATGGTACGCGTCATTTGAGCAAGGGTCCAGTAATGTGTACGGTATAAACACAAAGGTACCAGCACAAACATCCTATAGGTGGCTTTGTGCTAGCTTGTAGTGCACAATGCTTAACCATCATTATTTAGGATAAAAGCACGCCATCTAATTCACGTTATTTGAACTAGATGGAGCCATGATGCTGAATTTGGTGCAGCCTAGCTATCACAGTAAGCCCTTCATATTTGGCGAGGAGCTCGAGACGCGATGAGCCAGGAGGCGCAGCGTCGAATTCATGTGAATTAATTCATGCATGACAGAGGCATACTCACTGAATGGCAGGTGACACGCTCCAGTGCGTGCTGGATGATAGAAGCATGCAGGTGCAGGGCGGGGCCATAATATGCTACCGACTACACCGCCACTTACACCCACATGTTCTGCACTACTGTAGTATAAGCGCCGGCACGAAACTCCGGATAAGTTTTCTGAAGTGTGTGCTGAATCCTGCAATCCCTCGCGTGGGTACATAGTGCAGCCAAACTACTGTAATATCCCTGCATGGCGCCAAAGGAATCAGTCCAAGGATAAGCCACACACACACGCACACCCACACAGGGGCGACCGTCATCCATTCAACACAAAACCCAAGCGCTGTTCTGCCACAACTAAAAGTATTCCCCATGCTGGTCACTCATTAACACTCGCAAATGCGAGCCCACCTTATGGTGCCCATCCGTGCAACACCAAATCAAAGAAAAAGCGCCACTGCTGATTGCACGCACACGCACATCGTACTCAGCGAGGGCACCTTGTGCAGCCACAGTACCAGACTCTGTGCTCGTCTGGTACCTCGGATACTAGAATTTTTTGACGGTTTCTCAAGGATTCTCTCTCACACACACAGACGTAGTTATGGGTTAGCCTTGTTGCGACCTGTTGCGCTCGATACGAGGCCAGTCGGGTGTCTAGCATGAATGGCTGGCCTCCACGGTGACCGGGGAGATGACGTGGCGCGAATGGCTGTGGGCTGCTGGTGTTTGGATCGATCATTGCGGAGCCCTCGGAGGTATTGTAGTACTGGTCCAAGTCATTCTGCATGTCCGCCCTGGCAATACATCATAGAGCAGGCGGTACACATTTGCATGTAAGAATTAGAATGCTTCGGAGAAGAAATCGTGTACCAATATGAAAGAAGATGCGGCGCCACTATGAAGACAGACAGAGTGCAAGACACTCACTTAAACTTCATCGAGAATTGCACCAGAATAATATATTTGTGGGCAAGAATCGTGCAAAATAAAACAGGGTCAGCAGTAGCCTATTGGTGCGCCGATCATTGTTGCTCCTGGTCAGGCGGCCTACTGTTCAAAGTCCGAATGACTCAAAACTACATAAAACTCATCGCGGTTGCTTGCAAAGCTTTGATGCCGCGCACAAGCTTCAGCGACCCTCATTCCTGGATGTTTGCACTTGTTTTGCAGCCACAAAAATGGCCGCGCTACAGGGGGAACCAACAACCTGGGTGCACCAGCCAAAAACAGAATGTGTGTTCCGCTGGGAAGCACACCAGGACCAAGCGGAACAGACAGAAGAGGAGCAAACAATAATTCACGACCAAACACTCAACTCCCAGCAACAGGCTGACCAAACCCGAGAAGAGGAAGAAAGACAACTGCGAGAAATACTAGAGCCACAGGATGATGAAGAAATGCTAGAGCAACAGGATGATGAAGAAATGCTAGAGCCACAGGATGATGAAGAAATGCTAGAGCCACAGGATGATGAAGAAATGCTAGAGCCACAGGCTGATGAAGAAATGCTGCAAATTCAAGGGACAGAGGGACAACCCGAGCCCCAAAATGAGAGTGAGCCAATGACCCATGACCAGGCGGGCAGCCCACCACCCACCGAGGAACCACCACAACACCCCAACGAGGACGAGATGCTTGAGGGACTCAATGAACTCGCGGAGGAACAGGAGACACCACAAGAAGAACTGGAAAGAGCGAGAAGAGCCCACCACAGCAGAGTCACAGAGGATTCCAGACTCCACACGATGCTGACAGACCCGGCGCCGAGAAGCAGGTGGAACCAAAAGAAGCATGACATTGCAAACCACAGAATGGAAAACAGAAGAACCGGCCCAGTTAAGCGGGCACAAGTCACCAAGGACTGGCTAAACAAAGCGATGGAACACCTCAAAGGGGACAAGCCACTACACAAAATAGCAAATGAGTTCTGGAAGCGTGCCACCTTCGCAGTACGCAAGACAGTGCTAAAATGCAGACTAAGGATATTACCGGCGCAGGACTACGAAACGGCAAAAAACTGTGCGACAAGAAACGGCAAGTGCACCCTGGAAGGTTGCGGGCACTCAGGGGTAGACTACGCCAAAGGATTCCTCATGAGAGTAGGGCACGCACTCGGGGGATGCAACAACCCACGCATGAGAGGCATGTTCTCAGACAGAGCGGACGCTCACGCGGACAAACTAAAGGACATACCTGACCACCACAGAAAAGGGCACCAAACACAATTGGGGAGTTTGGGAGTTTTGGGAGTTGGGGAGTTTTACAATGGGAGGCCCTTAAAAAATTGAAAATTTTACCGAATCTAGGGTTTAAGATTTTCCCGAGTTCAATGTAATTTTATTTAATTTTCCGGTTGTTTTAGGGTTTAAGAAATATTCCTAAATTTTACCAAAAAAATCATCTTTTTCAGCCTGAATTAAGGAAGATTTTTGGGGATTTTTGTGTTACGAAAACATAAATTTCCAATTGAACTTGTACAAAATTTGCCGCATATTTGAGCTTCAAAAAGATTTCCGAGAATCGATAGCAAAATGATACCTTTTACCTGATTTCATGAAATGTATTTTTTGGGGTTCATCCATGAACCCCAACGATTTTTTTTATATTTTTTATGAATTTCATGCCTTTTGGGGGTTTCGAAAATTTTCGGAATTTTGGTTAAAAAAACCTTAATTTTTCAAGAAGCGGCTTTGAAGGCGAGAGTGCAAAATTCGGGGCAAATTCAACTGTGATTTTTTTAATTTTGAATATAATCGTGAGAAGAAGAAAAGTTGAAGCTCTTAAGGAACCGCTTTGAAGGCGATGATGCAAAATTGGGGGATATGCAATTGTGAATTTTTTAATTTTGAATATAATCGTGAGAAGAAGAAAAGTTGAAGCTCTTAAGAAGCCGCTTTGAAGGTGAGAGTGCGGATTTAGCAAACTTAGAAGCTTCGGGAAGCGCTTCAAAGATCCTCTCAAAACGCTTTGTTAAGGTTTCGCAGAGTTTGCTTTAAATGCAATTGCGAGTTGCAAAGATTTTTGAAGCAAAGATCTTTGAAGCAAAGATCTTTGAAGCAAAGATCTTTGAAGCAAAGATCTTTGAAGCAAAGATCTTTGAAGCAAAGATCTTTGAAGCAAAGATCTTTGCGCAAAGACTTTTCAAACATCTTTAACAAGCAGATTTTAAAGCTTGCGCAAAGAGGTTTGTAACGCTCTTTAGACTTTGCGGTGTCGCAAAGTTTGCTTAAGCAATCCAGAGTTGGTGGTTCATGTTTGCGAAAAGATCTTTGAAGCAAAGATCTTTGCGCAAAGACTTTCTCAAACATCTTTAGAAAGCAGAATATTTAAAAGCTTGCGCAAAGATAACTGTAAAGCTCTTTAGACTTTGCGGTGTCGCAAAGTTCAATACTTTAAAAGCAAATAAGAGTTGGTGGATGCTTGAAGCGCAAAGATCTTTAAAGCAAAGATATTTGCGTAAAGACATTCTCAAACATCTTCACCAAGCAGATTTAAAAGCTTGCGCAAAGATATTATTAAAGGTAAAGCTCTTTTTGACTTTGCGGTGTCGTATAGTTTGCTTAAGCAATTGAGAGTTGGTGGACGCAACTTGCGCAAAGACATTCTTAAACATATTTAACAAGCAGAACTAAAAGCTTGTGGAAAGATGTTGGTATTCAAGCTCATTAGACTTTGTCGCAAAGTTTGCTTAGGCAATTGAGAGTTGGTGGAAGCTTGCGAAAAGATCTTTGAAGCAAAGATCTTTGCGCAAAGACTTTCTCAAACATCTTTAGCAAGCAGAATATTTAAAAGCTTGCGCAAAGGTGTCTGTGAAGAGTTTCTTTAGACTTTGCGGTGTCGCAAAGTTCAATACTTTAAAAGCAAATAAAAGTAAGTGGATCCAAGCTTGCGCAAAGATCTTTAAAGCAAAGATCTTTGCGTAAAGACATTTTCAAACATCTTCACTAAGCAGATTTAGAAGCTTGCGCAAAGATAATTGTAAAGCTCTTTTTGACTTCAAATGCGGTGTCGTATAGTTTGCTTAAGCAATTCAGAGTTGGTGGATGCTTGCGCAAAGACATTCTTAAATATATTTAACACTGAGATCTTTAACCTTTTAAACCTCTTGCAGTTTTCCTTAGGACACTTCTTCAAGAACTGTCCTAAAACAGATGTAAAAAGAGATGAGTTTTAAAAAGCGTTCATCGATGAACGCTTTTTAAAAAACACTGCTAAAGAAACAAGTTTTTTTACCGGTTTAAAGTAAAGCGTTCATCGATGAACTCTTTCTTTATTTTATTGCTGAAACTTGAGTTTTTTAAACTGTTTTTTAGAAAAGCGTTTATCGATGAGCGCTTTCCTTAGTTTTCCTTGTTTTTTCCTGACAAAAAAGCTGAATCACACAGAAATAACGCAACTTTTGCAACTCCAAAGCGCAAACTTTTAAGAAAAATACAAGGAAAACTAAGGAAAGCGCTCATCGATGAACGCTTTTCTTAAAAACAATTTAAAAAACTCAAGTTTCAGCAATAAAATAAAGAAAGAGTTCATCGATGAACGCTTTACTTTAAACCGGTAAAAAAACTTGTTTCTTTAGCAGTGTTTTTTAAAAAGCGTTCATCGATGAACTCTTTTCTAACCTTGTCTCTTTTCTACCTTTTTCAGCGCAGTTTTTTGGAGGCATGTTTGCTTGTTTCTTTTGACTTTAAATCTTTGCGCTTTTACCACACTTTTTCTAGCGCCGCAGTGAACAGGCACTCTCAACTTCGAAGCGGCTTCTCCGGAGCTTCAACAGTTCTTCTTTTCACGATTATATATATACATACAACCTTATATATATATATTTTTTTTAAATCCCTTTCCTCTCCCCCTTTTTCCCAGCTCCCCGCGGGCCTTCGTCCCGCAATTTTCCTCCCTTCCCCCTTTCTCCCGGCTCCCCGCGGGCCTTCGGCCCACCGAATCTTCCCCCTCCCTCACCCTTTATCCCAGCTCCCCGAAGGCCTTCGGCCCGCAATTTTCCCTCCCCCCCCGTTCCCGGCTCCCCGCGGGCCTTCGGGCCGCAATTTCCCTCCCTTCCCCCTTTCTCCCGGCTCCCCACGGGCCTTCGGCCCACCAAATTTCCTCCTCACCCTTTATCCCAGCTCCCCGCGTGGCCTTCGGCCCGCAATTCTCCCTCCCCCGTTCCCGGCCCCGCGGGCCTCGGGCCGCAATTTTCCTCCCTTCCCCCTTCTCCCGGCTTCCCACGGCCTCGCCCACCGCCCCCCTCCCCTCACCCTTATCCCACTTCCCACGGGCCTTCGTCCGCAATTTCCCTCCCCCGTTCCCGGCTCCCCCCCGTTCCCGGCTCCCCGCGGGCCTTCGGGCCGCAATTTCCCTCCCTTCCCCCTTTCTCCCGGCTCCCCACGGGCCTTCGGCCCACCGAAATTTCCTCCTCCCTCACCCTTTATCCCAACTCCCCACGGGCCTTCGGCCCACCGTCTGTCAGCGTCTGCAAAAATAGAGACAAAGCCAACCAAAGAAATTTCTGAAAGTGGTAAAAAAATTAAGGTTTTTTTAACCAAAATTCCGAAAATTTTCGAAACCCCCAAAAGGCATGAAATTCATAAAAAACATAAAAAAAAATCGTTCGGGTTAATGGATGAACCCCAAAAAATACATTCATGAAATCAGGCTTAAAAGGTATCATTTTGCTATCGATTCTCGGAAATCTTTTTGAAGCTCAAATATGCGGCAAATTTTGTACAAGTTCAATTGGAAATTTATGTTTTCGTAACACAAAAATCCCCAAAAATCTTCCTTAATTCAGGCTGAAAAAGATGATTTTTTTGGTAAAATTTAGGAATATTTCTTAAACCCTAAAACTGCCGGAAAATCAAATAAAATTACATTGAACTCGGGAAAATCTTAAACCCTAGATTCGGTAAAATTTTCTACTTTTTAAGGGCCTCCCATTGTAAAACTCCCCAACTCCCAAAACTCCCAAACTCCCCAAATGTGTAGAATGAGAAAAGGGGGCTGCAAAGTCCTCGCCTACACGGGGAAAAAGAGGGACCCGGGTGTCAAACCAAGGGCACTCCCGAACTACATACTGACCAAAGGGCAATGCAGACACGATGGCAAGAACAACCCGGGCAAACACGACGGGCCGGAAACCATACCAAGCTATGTGGACATGGTCATGATAGAAGGCCTGGAGGACCTGGAGGAAGGATGGGAATGCACGCAGCACGAAGCACCAGGGAAAGTCAAGAACCTACACCTCATAGGAATAGCACACACCGATGATGAGAAGTGGGGACCGAAGCTCCTGGAAAACTAAATTAAATACGGACCACTGCTACAACTGCTGCGAAGACACGGCTTGAAGGCAAATTAAACTCCGCGTCTTTGTAATAGGCAGAACATGCACAGTATACAAACACAACCAAAAGATTCTGGAGCAATTGGGACTAAACAACAAAGAGGCCACCCAAGCACTACGAAGAATACATGACCTAACGGTCGACTATGCGCACAACGCCTACCAACTCTACAGGAAACTCAGACAGGAAAAGAAAGAGGAGGAAATGGATGGAAACCACCTAGTATAAATAAACCCACCAGGACTGCCACTAGTGGCGGTCCGGCCCAGAGTAGGGCCGAGAAATTAATATACTCATACGCCCGAAGGGCGTGGTTTTTTATTTTTATTTTTCTTGTTTTGCAGGATAGCTGATACAGTTTGCAATAGCATCGCAGGTTTTCACATGGGCGGGCTGCACCCAGATGCTGTACACTACCATGGAGCGTACAGCATAGACACAAGCTATGCTATGTACAACCTCATGCAACAAGCAGCTGATCGATGATAGGATGATCGTATTGGATTGTGATCCACACCGGAAGAGGGATGTCCCGGGGAAGAAGACCGGGTCCGAGCCGTAGTGGCCGGTGAGGGTGTTGGTGAGGCAGGGTGCCTCAAGGTGGCTGAAGCGGAGAGTGCAAGGTGACTCGGAGTCCTCAGCGGCGCGCGTCACATAAAACATTATACCTGCCTCCGTGCACGCCTCCTCAGAGATTAGCCGATTGAAGGCACCCTTATGCTGTAAATAACCTGTCTTGCTAGATCCCTTGAAGCTACGGCTGCACGTCTTTATGCGAGCCCCCGTGAACACGGAAACACTCTGAGAAGACCCACACAAAACCGTGCAAGCTACCAGATGTGGTAAGCCAGGGTTGTTGTTTAATTCTCATGTCATACTATCAGTAGTATCAGTCTTCGAGGCTCGCGGCACGGATGATCGTCATTATAAATTATACGATAAATCGGTAGCAAATCGTGTCAAGCGGGCAGTCGCGGGTCGCATAATAATGCAATCGCGCGATGTGCCATCGATGATGAAGTCGATGATGCATATAACATCGCGCAATTCGATTCCCCGCACACTGTACAAGGATACCAAAGTTGAGTACGCTTCAGAGCATCAAGTTGCTCCTGTAGCTCAGTGGAATAGAGCGATCACACTAGCGAGCAAAAGGTCACAGGTCTGAGTCCTGTCGGGAGCACCCAACAGGCATGTGAGCATCACCTCCCGACAGCTATCCCGGCATTTGAGGGGGAATGGTGATTCCATGCATTTTCCCGGCATTTGAAAGGGTCGACCTGACTTGTACAGTGGATTCATCGCTACCATTTATGAAATATCTATCGACTGCCGTGAATCGCCAATGTAGCCTTGTATGCCCCGATGGCGCCGGGAGAAGCGTCGCGTATTAAGTCGCGGTCCGTGTCTACTATTGGATGCCTCTGTGTTTGGCACACGCGGCAGGTGCGATGTGGTAAGCCAGGGTTGTTGTTTAATGCAAGCTACCAGTGACTCGCGGTGCCATGCATGATGCACTCGCTGCTCGACTGAAGATATTGCGTGCAATCCAACGGAAGCATTGAAAATATTCCACAGGAATATCCGCGCATAAGAAGAGTGGATTTCCTGACCGCTTTGTCCCAGCAAGATCACGGTTCAGGCATCAAGCATATGCTGCAGCATGCACTGAAGTGACAGTTGGGAGGAGATATGGCTGCAAGATACCGGCAATCACTGCGTTGCGGCCAATCTTCAGGTGCCTCCTCGCGGTTGTTGTGGGGAGCGATGAAACCTCGTCCAGGTCAGTGGTCATCGCCAAGTTGTCGTACTCGTGGAAGCTGGCGGCAGTTGCCTGAAAGTGTGAGACCACCGAAGCACGTCTGATACCCCTTTCCTCCTAAAGTGCTCACTTCAGTCAGTGCGGACTATACTTTCGATGCAAAGGACAAAAGGGATGCATTAATATGTGCTGGCTGGGAAATGTACAATATTGGCCATTCATACATAGGGTGGGTATAGCGCTGGGTAGATACAACAAGGCGTCGACGTAATAATATACTTGGTCGGAATATACTCATGTACACAGCCAAATTCAGAATCGTATCTATTTACAGGGGAGAATACCACGTAGAGATATTATTCACACATTATAATGACGTCATTAATGATTGTGTCTGAAGTATATTCCTAAGTTGAATTCAGACAGGACGGGAAGTTCGTTCAGATATACCAATCTTCTTGAAATGGGTCAGTGAGTGTGCGCTTATATATCCTTGTACCGACTCCTTTGGCACCCCGTAGCCGCAGAAGACCGGCTGCACTATGTACCCACGCCGGGGATCAAAGGATTCAGCACACACTTCAGGACACTTATCCGGAATCTCCGGAGCTCACTCGTGAAGAATGGGAACCCCTAAGCCCTCGCTGAGCCACCCGAGCCCATCTGCATCCGCAACGCCGGCGCACTGCTGGCCTGTGCTTGAAGCTGGCTCATCCGGCCTGTCCCCCGAGCTGCGCGAGCCAAATCTCCATCACCAAGCTTACTCGCAGGCCCTCCCCTCTGCTCCCTGAGCCTCACTGGGCCACCTGAGCCCCTCTGTGACTGCCCTGCCGGCGCACTGCTGCTGTGTCTCTGGAGCCGGCTCACTTCCGCCACTCGAGCCGCCTCTTCACCACCAAGCCCACATCCTACAGCACCCCGCTGCCCCCTACGCGCCCTAGAGCCTGGTCCCAAGAGAGCTTGCCCACCCACGCCACGGCCAGAATGTCCAAGGGCTGTCTCAAGGGGCTGAGAATGATAAACTGGGTTGCCCTCATCCGAACTTGCGCACCCACCACCAACTTGCGCCTGTAGCCCTCTACCCCCCGCACCAACTCCACATGACTGAAGCCCTTGCTGTGTGCGATTGCCTTGCGAGGAAGCTGCGAACTTGAGCAATGCGCTGTAACTATCGTGCCACACTGTTCCTACTTGGGGTCACATCCCCACAGTTGCCTGTGTGTGTGTGTGTGTTTATCCTTGGACCGACTCCTTTGGCACCCCGTAGCCACAGAAGACCGGCTGCACTGTGTACCCATACCGGGGATTAACGGATTCAGCACTCACTTCGGGACACTTATCTGGATTCTCCGGAGCTCACTAGTGAAGAATGGGACCCCCTAAGCCCTCACTGAGCCACCCGAGCCCCTCTCTCTCTCTCTCTCTCTCTCTCTGAGTGTGTGGTTGTGTGCGTTGGGCCTCGTCATCATCTGCACACATCAATCATGGCGGGAAGGTAATCCACCGTTTGGCTGAGGAGCTCTCGTCCATGGTATGCAGATGGCGGGCTCACTGTAAAGGTGTAATGCAACTCCTTCGCTGTACTTGGCTGTAGCCCATTGGGAGTATCTGATGCCTGCGAACATAGAAATCAATCAGAGCACTTTCGTTGCACCATCATATACTGCAATATGACAGCCAAACTGCACGACCACATCTACAGATGGCTGCTCGCTCCGGTTCATACCCCTCCTCCCCAGGTTGGCTACAGGCGCGATGCTGCAGGCGGCCAATTTGTATTTCGTGTGTGCAGGTGACCTTATCATAATTACATATAGGGATAAGTTTACATCGGGGCCGACATTTCATTTTGATCCACATCGGGGGCCGACATTTCATTTTCGGGGGCAGACACTTCATTTTAATCCATATCGGGGCAGACACTTCATTTTAATCCACATCGGGGCAGACACTTCATTTTAATCCACATCGGGGTAGACATGTCATTTTAATCTACATGGGGCCGACATTCATTTTAATCCACATCGGGGCTGACATTCATCTTAATCCACATCGGGGGCTTACATCTCATTTTAATCCACATCGGGTGTAGACATCCCATTTTAATCCACATCGGGGGTATGCATTACATTCGACGTAAGGATATAATGTAAACGAAACATAACTATGCAAATCCAACCGGTAGATATGTAAATCATATTGCGATGAAAATATCTACCGGTTGGATTTGCGAAATAATGTTTTTTTGAGCGTCCAGCAGTGAAAATTGTTTTATCTCGCCAAACAAGACAGTCTTTCATCGTTTGCGGCACCAAAACCCATTATTTTGCCAATCCAACCGGTAGATATGCTCATCGTAATACGCGTTACATATCTACCGATTGGATTTGTGTAGTCTACATTAGTTTTGTTTACATTATATCGTTGCGTGTGTCTTCTGTCTACGCATGCTATGAAATGTCAACCCCCGATGTGGATTAAAATGAGATGTCTACACCCGATGTGAAACGTTTAGGCTTGTCAGCCCCCGATGTGGATTAAAATCAAATGTCGGCCCCCGATGTGGATTAAAATGGGATGTCGCCCCCGATGTGGATTAAAAGAGATGTCTGCCCCGATGTGGATTAAAATCAAATGTCGGCCCCCGATGTGGATTAAAATGAAGTGTCTGCCCGATGTGGATTTAAATGAAATGTCGGCCCCGATGTAGATTATAAATGAGATGTCGGCCCCGATGTAAACTTATCCCTTATATATAACATTGAATTTCAAAATACCAGACCCCCCCCCTCCACCTCCAACAGTCGTTTTAAAATCCATTCCAAGGATTCTGGAAGCATTTCATCTGCAGTCAAAAGCGAAGCCCCCCCTCCCGACTGTCGCTGTTGTGACGACATGCCTATAGCTACAATGTTACGCCTTGCTCCATCGTCGCAAGAAATGAAGGCCCGCAGCCCCCCCATCGACCCATCATTTTGTGACACTTGTTGCCAATATGCAACCTTACAACACGAGACATCCTCATCTCACCTCGCCTCACCTCATTTGTGGGTGGCTGATCCAAGCCTGCCGACCATGATTGTACCGAGGCGATGCAATCCAGCAAAAGACGTGCTGGAGTCTGACTTACGCAAACCCAATTTCAATGACAGTCATGGGCAAATTCACTCCAAGCGCTTTATAATTATGGATTAATATTTGAGTGCCACGGTGACATGGCATTATTGGCATATCATATCAGCGCACGCCGATTACTTTCACTCGGTGTGGCGCAGATTACTGCGTCATCCTCTCGGAGGCTTTGGTGAAAGAGCAAGACTGTATTGCAGCTGAATCATTTGCATGCCCAGCGGCCGACGTGCCGGGGGAGATGCGGGCTTATATAACCCATGGTCTTTCATGGCGTGTGTGCATAATCAGTATGCCGTATCTTACACAAACCATCCCGTCTGATAATTATGTATGATGTGGTGTGTTACGTGAACGATCACAGTAGTGTGCCCAGCGACTCGTAGCCATTGGGTAAAGAGTCAGCTCACCTCTCAGGGCGGGATGGAATGATGGATCACCTGTGTCATTGTGTCGAGCATCAAGTCCATGGTCTTGACTACATCCTGCGACACCCTCCGTCCACGCTCCGTGCCCTTCCATAATGCAACACGCCTTGCATACAATATTCACATAAAAAACATTTGTCATCACATCCCATGCAAACATACGAACATGACACCGTAGCTATATCAGAGCCAGGGCAGAAGTCCTCTCCGGAGGCCTTTCGGCCAGTTTTCGGGAAAACATTTGTTTTTTCTTGTTTTGACATCTTTTTGCATACTTAAGGGTCAAAATTCTTTCGGCCAATCTTCGGCCAAACCCTCTTTTTGGGAGACTCTCTCGGACAGGGGCCGGTCAATCGCGACAGGACTTCTCCCCTGACCAGAGCGCTTACATACAACACTGCATGCCCTACCTGCGGTGCTGCCAACTCTACGATTTCCCCGATGATGAATGCTTCGCGTGAGGTGATGCCAGACTGCTGGCCGAGTGCAGTTGCGTGCACTAGGCCAGCAGTGATAATATTTACTCGCTTTATTGCAAGAGAGCGAGTGTATGGCTTATCACCTGTATCGCAATCTCCACGTTGAGAAGGCCATCCCGCACAGCCTTCTGATTGGTTGCGGCTCGCCGGTACAGCTCCATCAGCTGGTCTGTGGTGGCAAGGAGCGCATCCACATTGGCAAGCTCTTCCTGCTGCACTGACTGCCAGAACTCCAGCATGCGCGCCAGCCAATCTTGCGGCGCACCTCCCGAAGTGGCGGCGGCAGCGGTGGTGTCTCCCACGGCGGCATACATTTTAGCAGCCCCACTCTGTAGCCGCTGCATCTCTCCCTTGATATGCGCCTGGTAGGCTGACGTCAGATCCACCTGCACGGTCCACCTTTTGTCAGCATCCTCGTATCTATATATGATGGAGACATCATCAGTATGCATTGCGATTTAAGACTGGAAGGGTTTCATGCGCTAGTCTTATCAAATATGAAGATTAAAATGTCCCGGCTTGCACCCTCTATTGATTTATATTGTGTTTGGCTTGTGGTTGTGTCGGTGAAATAATTGAAAATGAAAACGACACCAAAATGCTGCAGCGACGGAAAAAATAAGCAGTCACATTTGAAGGTGAGCTGCGCCCCAAACAAAATGTCTCATATTCCAATATTCCCACAGAATTGGGCGTCAAAGAAGACAGGGCAAAAATAGTGATGGGTATGATTATCACGCCGCTGCCTCGCACCTCGGGGCTCGTTTGCTCCCAGCTGATGTCCCCTGCGAGTCCCCCCACGTCCGTGGCCAGGGTGCCATTGTTAGCCTCCGTGGCATTCGCAAGGGACGAGCTCATCCGCCCATCATCCGCAGCCGCTGCCAGCAGTGTGCTCACGTCGCCGATGCGCATTGCCAGTGCAGCATCCTCCTCCTCACCAGTGAGACTGTCCGCACCATGCGTATTATCTTGCAGAAATTGTCGGCGGTGTCGCTGCCCGGACACCGAGCTACTGCCCTCTGCAACTGCCAGCACCGTGTCGAATGTTACCGCAAGGCTCAGAATGTCCCCGTCGCGCTCATCCTCTGGTTCCGAGCTATCTGTCCCGCCGGATGTCACGGGTTTGCTGGAAGCATCCCACACCGTCACCACCACAATGCTGACGTCGGAGGACCTGATATCTTCACCAGCGGTGGTGCTGTCCTCGTTCAGCAGCTGCGCCATGCCCTGCGTGCACAGAGAAACATAGCTGAACAGACCCGTGGATGAAGTCTTACCTATTGAGAGTGAGAGTGAGAGTGAGAGTGAGAGTGAGAGTGAGAGTGAGAGTAAGAGAGAGAGAGGAGAGGAGAGTGAGAGGAGAGTGAGAGTGGAGAGTGAGAGTGAGAGTGAGAGTGAGAGGGAGAGTGAGAGTGAGAGGAGAGAGTGAGCGTGAGAGTGAGAGTGAGCGTGAGAGTGAGCGTGAGAGGAGAGTGAGAGTGAGAGTGAGAGTGAGAGTGAGAGTGAGAGGAGGAGAGTGAGAGGAGAGTGAGAGTGAGAGTGAGAGTGAGAGGAGAGGAGAGTGGAGTGAGAGTGAGAGTGAGAGTGAGAGTGAGAGTGAGAGTGAGAGTGAGAATAAGAGTGAGAGTGAGAGCGAGAGCGAGAGTGAGAGTGAGCGTGAGCGTCTAGCTCGGGGACACGTATCAAAGCAGGACCCTACATACTGTCCCAGCAAAATAATGAAGTTTGGCCGGGTCACTGCTTTCAGATCTGACGAGCATGCAAATAATGTTTGCTTTAAAACGTGACATACCGCAGTTCGCTTCTGGCGTCTAATCAGCTTGATGTGAAATTCCCCATAGCTGGAGGCCAGCGGTTGCATGCAGGTAAGAGCATAGGATCATACAAGCTCGGTACCCAGACAGTGATGCTGGCTATCAGGTCCTGGCCAAGAATAAGCGCAGGCTCTGCGTCCACATAAGGTACATGGATGACGACATCGCAAAGAACTTTATTATTAACTTCCTTTCTAGCTACCCGGATCAATGGATCAAGGGCTGCATCAGTTACAGCCAAATCAATTTGACGGCAGACACCTTCCTTGCCACACGGGGCAGCCGGCAACGTAATGAGCGGACTGCACAAATCGAGGAGAACAGAAAGCATTTGGCAATACTCTTCGGAGCGCGCGCAGAGTGCATAATGTATCATTCGCAGGATACAGGAATATCTTCGTACCGTCCTATATCGTATAGTACGACTGTTGTAGGCTAGGGTGCCATTCACCAATCGTACTCTAACACACTTCACCGCAATACGTTGTCTGATTTCCCCTTTTCTTGTCTTTACGTGCTGATGCTGGCTTTTTGCCCATGCCGATAATATCACTCACAGCAGTGCACGGAATAATGATGGAAAACTGGTCATACTTGCTCCCTCATTGTTGGCATAGCATTATATCTTGCTGCTAGGCGACCGCTGTGTCCCCACAACATAGGTGCAAGAGCCCCTTCTTCGCACCTCTCTGAAGGCGGCTGAATCGGTGCTATTCTCCTCAAGCAGCACTGCAGCCATTGCCTCGGCCGATGCCACATCAGCGGTACCCGTGGAGAGAACTGCCTGGGCAGTGAGCATGGCCACCTCCACCACTGTGACCACAAGCCTTACCACCCCTTGATTGCCCGCCGTATCTTCGGCGGTGTACACGTACCCATAGGTGCCTGTCATCATCAACCAGCTCCAGGTTGGTTTTCATGTGTGCGAGCGAGGAGGCAGCGGGCAATCCATGCCAGCTTTCAATTCGACGCACTCCAGACAAAAAAAACATGCACTCATCACGATACAACGCATGGACACATCGCTGCTGCTGCTAATGTAACCTATGTTCAACGGCAAATGCATTTCAAACCACAAAGCGTGGTCAACACCACACTCGATTTAGGACTCGGCAGCAAAAGGACAGCCTCACCGGGAAAGCAGTCATGAGCCTGGTCCACTGGGCACCCCGTGTTGCTGCACCCGGCACAAGCGGTGTCCTGCGTGATAGTCAGCGAAGATGACACGTCTCCATCACGGTCATCTGTTGCACGTGCAGCACAAGGCTCCGTGCTAGCCCCCTCCACGGCACTTTCGTCCACCTGTGTGATTGCGTCCGAGTGGCACGGCTGTAGCACAGTGGCTGTTGCAGCATCTCCATAGCTTACCCGCATCGGGCTCGACAGAAGCATCGTCACGACTGGAGCAGCGATATCCACATCATCGGCCAGCATGATGTCGCGTGTGTCACAGTCGATGGAGGAGCACGTCAAGTCGTCGCACAAGGTCTCTCCTAAGTTGCACTGCCACAAAAAAAGTCGACAACAAGTGAGTACAACATAGCGTGTGCAGGCAGCCATCATATTCCGACATTCTGGATTCATGTTCCTACATTTGTCATCAGTGGATGAGAATATTGTAGTTTCTCAGGCGGTTCCAACACCACAGAAGTGTACTGTACGTGATATAGCGTATACAATACAGTGCATTCATAGCCACTCTAAGCATTGATTGTCGTCGCCGACTACTGCATTTCAGCTGAAAGTAGTAAAGCCATGGACAAGAACGAGCAGCCAGCAGCGAGAAGTCAGAACGAAGCAGGTCATCAGAAATCATCCTCAGCAAGCTATCTGATTATGCTTGCGCTAGCACACACATCGCAGCCAATCACTGCGTGCAGGCGAGCCGAAGTTGTGTTGTTGCTGCCTTACACTGCCCTGTAAAATCTTACGTGTGAATTATGTGTGATGACGCACAACTTATTCCAAGTAAGTGGGTCAAGTCTTTTTGTGCATGATGTATTTATAAGCAACCATTTTTACCACAACGCACGTTTGCTCATGAGGTGTGAACCCTTTCTGTCTGGCTGATAGCCGATTGGTATATCTTGGTTGCGATGATGGATTCACGATCGTGCATCATCACAGCTCAACCTCCAATCAGGCGCATTCCATCCATTGTTCCAGATGCACGGCACACTTAGGATGGTCAGGTTGTCATTGGCATAGCACAATCGTCCTAGCACAATCGTCCGGATGATAGACGTAGCCAGGGAGTGCTGTCAATGGAATATAAATTCCACAGACGATGATGATCGTCGGTACATTAGGGATGTTATTCGGAACAAAAATTATCTGGATAACAATCTTGGCAGTATCCCCAATCTTTATTGCTTGATATCATTCATATTATGAATGTATGCTGAGGTGTGTATAATCAGTGGATAGTGCGGGGTGTGTGTGGAGGAGTTAGCACTTAGCAGCTCTTGCAGTCGCACTTCTGGTTCTAACTTCAAATTTGCCAGATGGCAGATGTCCCTCCTGTTTGCGGCCTTCGGACAGCATGGCACATCGTCAGAGGAGCTCGTCCGGCTAATCCGCATTTTGTGTATTTTTTGCGTCAAGCCAATCAGTGAGGGTGGCAGTTCTCACCGGTTGTATAATCGAGATGAGACGTGTGACCGATGCGTTCTGTGCGAGCATCCCGGAGTCAAACACGATCCACTCCACCTCGAAGACTGTCCCCACTCGGGCGCTTGTGTTGATGCACCCCTGCAGGCCCTTGATCGCCCATTCGTGCCCAGGGCACCCAACTGCGATACAGCTGGAAGGGGGGCACACCAACACCTGTGAACTAAGGTCCCCATCTTCGGTATCGTAAGCGGCCACGCCAGGCTCACACTCGACCTCAGCATTTTTGGCATCCCCTTCCACACATGCGGCATACACCTGATGCTGCCTCACCTCCACAAAAGTGGTAGAAGCTAGCAGCTCTATGGTCGGAGGACTATTGATGACAACATTGGCGTTACTGTCCAGTCCTGTGTTGTCAAGATCCCCCATGCACACTCCCTGCGAGGACACCCGCGCAGTTAGATTGATATAGACATTGTTCCGAGTCACCCAAGGCTTGCCAAATCTCTGCTCCTGGGGGTGAATAAGGGCAGCTAGCACAATACCATTTTCGAGGATCGCTCTTGATCGAACCTCGTCCACTTGGTATAATTATGTACATATTAGGCCAGTTGAACTGTATGTCTCCACTAGGTCAACATGAAATGCGGGGGGGTATGAACCGTCGATATGTTTAATGGTGTATGGTGTCGAGACTCCCAAGACAGGTGGACGATGACGGTTCGTTTACGGTGACACAATCCAAATTGTCAACTTTGTGACTAACAAGAGAAGGAAGTACGCCCTTCCCCCCCATCCAAAGACCTCGAGTTCGGATAATCCCGACACCGAATGTGCACAGCAGTCATCCCTCGTTGAGTCATCATCGATGTTGAGCCGTCGGGGACAGGGCGGGGGGAGGCTGACCCTCCCAGCCACACAATCAGCATGCTCATGCTTGTGCTGCCCATCCCCTACACGAAAGCTGGCAGCCAAAATGCATGGTGAATTGCGACGGTGATGAAGGCTCAGGGCTGCCCTGATGTAAGACGGCGGCCTTCGATGCCTGAAGGATTAGTTTGTTCATATCGGACCATGATGCATTGGCTTTCGGGTTCATCATTCGGTCGGGTCAAAACAAACCATTGTAAGTCTCCTTGCCATGTTGCAATGTGCATACGAGGTCGAGAAGGTGAGGGAATAAAACCTGCTTGCTGCACGAAATGCCATCTGAGCACAGCGATTCCGTCATTGGACATGTCGCAATGACTGTGACGTTGCGCTCGACAGACGACAGCAAGCTGGCGCTGTTTGCCACGGAGAACGTCACGGTGTACACCCCTGGCGTGCTCGTGTCCACCGCGCATCCGCGCACCCCCACATTTGCAAAGCGGTTCACGAGGCCGTCCGGGGAGCAGGCGAGGACACGAGCTGTGAGGTCCCCGTCCAGGGCATCTGATGCCTCCGCTCCACGATCACAAACCTGAGAAACCCAGGCCCTCACGCGCGCAACTCAAACCCCCCCCCAGCTAACGAACGCCAGTGACAAAATGATCGTAGAACAGTTTACAAACAAACAACGTTATATTTGCCACTATTAGACTTGAGACATACGTCCTTAAAGTATGGGCCAGTCCAAGATTAACAAGGGCAACCAAAGTGACCTGAATACGTACTACTGGTAAAGTACAACATACTACTACAGCTTGTGCAGTGGAACTCGGAGGCGGTGTGATGTACGCAATGACGTCTTGCAGTAACGAGTTGACGGAAACACAACGCAGACCCCGTGCGCCCGTGATGCACCCCGCATGGCTGGGTAACGTGGGAAAGTTGTCGCCATACAGCAGGGGAAACTTGTCGCCGTGGGTAATTTCCAAAAGAATCGCCCCCACAAAGTCCCCCCAATTTGCAAAATTACCCAACATTGTGCATGGCGACTAAAAATCTCCTCTATGGTGACAAAAAGGAGACTGTTCCCCCCGCGCAGATGGCTACTCATCGATCGATGGAATGTGCGTAGTTGTTGTAATGTCAATGCATCCTTCATCAACAAAATAAAGGTAGCTGACACTATTTATGACGCACCTCCGTCATGAGGGTGACGCCTTCCACACATGCTGCATATGTTGCAAACTGCTGCACCTCGACAGTGGCAGGCCCGAGCAGATGAATCGAGGGGGCTTCGGGCTCAGGCGCTGTGGTGTCGCCGTCAGCACCAAGCAAGTCAAACGTGGTGCAGAGCCCTGCGTGGCTACACACCACGGTGCCATTGATGGCAACCCCACAAGGCACCTCGTCGCGGCCGTCCTCTCCTTCTGCAGCACATGGGTTATACACCACAATGTACCTCCTTGCTTCCACCGCAACATTACCTGTGTTTCGACATGTGCTCGGAGTCAAGGAAGGTGTTTTTTTATTGTGAATGCGTCACAGGCAAGTAAAGTTGCTGCTTGCACTACGCGGCATGAGGCGCCCCAAACGAGGTCGACACATTAACCCCCCCGTGGTAAAACAGAGAGAGGAGACATATCCAAGTTTTGCGCGGGATTGTGAAAGGAATACGCACACACCAAGAGAAACGATGCGTACCACGGAATTCCGCCCAAACAATCTAGTGGATGACCATGTGATGAATGCAAAAGCAAGAAAGCCCGTCCCACCCCGGAAATACATTATTTGCCAGCTGATCCGGGAAACCCTGGCATATGCCAGTCGATCACGTGTGGACTTGCCACTTGTGAGGAAGCTGTGCGAAATACAATTCATATCATGCAACCACTTTACCATATTCAAATGATCGGTTGAGCCCAGCAAACAAACGATTCCCAACAGCAACTTTAACCTTGTGTTTCAAGTTTGTTGAACGCCGCGCATACATCACATCGAACGGATGTATTAAGGAGCGGAACACCAAACCCTGCATACACGCTCGATGGGAAACCAAGCCCACAGCAGATACCGGAGACTAATATCGGAGAGGCCTTACATGCTGGTGAAATCAAGGCGGGATATTACAAAGAAGGACCGTGGCTGTTGCAATGAATTTATGGTTGGGGATCACACCAGCGCTATCCACAGTCCTGTAGGTCACAACGTAGGGCGCGTCGGGTAGAGTGGCCACGGAGGTATCCACTGTACGAGCTCCAAAACTCTCCACTCGGGTGACCTCCTCCGACACCTCCACACCTGGGTCCACCCAGGGATCTTGCAATATAACGTCATGTGTCATAATCATTTCCCCAGAGGCGGTGACCCCGAGCTTGCCTTCTCCAAGCAGAGTAAGCACTGGCGCCACAGTGTCCTCCTGTGGAATATATTCCTCCACGATCACCCCCTGTGCCACTTCTTCTGAAATCGACCCGAGGCACACGCACACAGTTGATGTCTCCATCTCCGCCGTCTCACCCTCGCTGGCAGTTTCATCCACGGCGGTGGAGCAGGTGGCGCATACGTCCTCATTTTCACACAAGAAAGAGGGTGGCTCACAACGTGCCCGCACAGCCACCTGTTGCAGCCACATCATCCAAAGCACACACTCGGATGGTTAGCATTCCCAAACATTAAACCGGCCTGTATCTCCGAATGGCGGGTTTGTGCTAGGCCGCCAGCCAGTGTGGTAGCAAAGAATGCAATATACGTATGAAGGGGGAAGTCCAGGTTCAGCCTTTGCAGGATCCTCCTCAGACGGATTTATTTGAGACCAATTTCACCGATCGCGAATTCATTCACATCGTAGCACACGACGATAGACTGCTCGGCTGCTTCCATTCACCAAGGGAGTACGTCTAAGAAAAAACATGCTCAAGCTACCAGGCGCATAACTGCTTCTCGATGCACTCAGAATGGGCAAGCACAATCGAGGACACCGCACTCACCTGGCGCACCACTTCGGAGGCCGCGTTGCCAGCCCGATCCACCGCATTATAGATGATGATGAAGGGCTCTCCGGGGGGCGTGGCACAACATGTGTCCACAGCCCCCACGCCACTTACTACAACATGAACGTCATATCCATCCACGATGTCGTAACTGCAAGGATCGGAAATGCTCCCTTTCGTTGGTCAGCAGGAGTCAGCAAACTATCAAAACTCTGTATCAGTCATAAGGAATCTGGGATTCCCTCATGATTGTGCAAACAGTAATTGCAAATACCGGGGGAAACGATCAGTAATAGCAACAGCAACGACTTTATACATTTAGAAATTTCTTGATTAAATTACATCCACTAATTGTAGCTTATCGTATAGGGACACGTGCAACGATGGTCACAAGCAAACCCGTTGGTATATCTTGGCAAGAACGACATGAAAAATATGTTTCGGGAGTGGTAAGTTTGAATTTTTCGTAGTTTGTTTCCTCTGTGCAATTGGGACAACGTGAGCGTTTATTATTTATCACCAAAATGCCCTGAATGGCATTACCAATATCCCATCAACTGTATCCAGCTAATGCATCTCGGGTACAAACACATGCCCATTGTAGATAATATGGTCAATAGGGGGATGAACGCACGCAGACGCCCCCAAGTCCACGTAATCTTCAGTCTGTTGGACCTCTGTGTACATATCGCCTTGGAGGGTAATGACTGGTGGATCATAATCAGGACTAGTCATAAGATAAGATTCATAATAATAGTCCTCCTCGGAAGTCAGTTCATGCGTGACAACCATCGGAGGTTGTGGGAGGGTTTGAGAGAATGGGGACGACGGCGCATTTACAAGCGACCCTGGAGATGGTGGGTCAGGCTGAGGGGGGGGTGGAAAGATGGGTGAAAGGGGCTCGGACGGTGTGGGGCAAGATGGGGGCAAGGGCGGATTTGGTGTGATAAATGTAAGATGAAGAGGAGTCACAATCTCCAGGGAGTCCGAGGTTATGGGTAAAGGTGGGGAAGGCGGGAAAAGTGGGAGAGATGGGGTAGATGGGGTAGGTGGGGTAGGTGGCAGGGGATGTAATGGAGATGGGGGCAGGGGTGAAGGTGGAGGAGGTAAAGGCGGGGTGTGCGGGGGGAGAGGCAGAGGTGGGTGTGGTGGCGGCGAAGGTGATGGAGGTGGAGGTGGAGAGGGAGGGTTGAGCACGTGCAGGGTGCCGACAATATGGCTGGTGGGAGTATTGCTGCTGCTCACAAACGTGATGACACCTGCACACTCGATTCCGGAATGCACAAAAGTCAGCCATCGTGAATCGTGCGGATACATTATAGCAATATATCCACTTCTTGATGCTTTGTATACACATTTCATTGGTTCATTCGTGGAAAGTGTTCATGCCTAAGGATATTAGATTCTATTACCAGTTCTTTTTGGCACAGTGAGAGATGCGCTCAATTTCGTCAAGCCAAGGATGCTACACACTGTTGCTTGCGTGAGCCTCACACCCAGCTATACGATAATCGTTGATGGAACCATATGCCAGAACATATCCAGTTGCGATACTTCAAAGACAAGTCAAGACATCCATTATTTTGTGACATCAATTTTATTGAGTCTCGCAATCTGCGTGTTTGATGCTCATAGAGAACGCTAAGAAATTGTCAGATTTGGAAACTCAACATCTCGGTTGTTTTGGGGGGTTTCAGACGTATCTTCACCCATCGATGCAATGCCAACCAAACCGCATCATTACTGTTGCACAATCTCTTACCTTGCAGGGTATACGTTCCTAGGCTCAAGCCACAGAGGGAAATGTGGCATCCTTCCTGCACCCAACCACACACGATGTGACGTCATCGTTGCGAACGTCCCCCTCCCACACACACACACACACACAGGGGGGGTCCCATTCTTCACTAGTGAGCTCCGGAGAATCCGGATGAGTGTCCCGAAGTGTGTGCTGAATCCTTTGATCCCCGGCGTGGGTACATAGTGCAGTCTCCTGTGGCTACGGGGTGCCAAAGGATTCGCAAGGATAAGCATATACACACACGGCTTGGGACACACAGGTAACTGTGGGGATGAGACGCCAAGTAGGAACAGTGCGGCATGACAGTTACAGCGCAAGTGTGGAGCGCATTGCTCAAGTTTGCGGCCACCTCACAAGGCAATCAGCGCAAGGGCTCCAGTCACGGGGAGTTGGTGCTGGGGGTAGAGGGCTACAGGCGCAAGTCAGTGGCGGATGCGCAAGTTTGGATGAGGGCAACCCAGTTTATCATTCTCAGCCCCTTGGGACAGCGCTTGGGCATTCTGGCCGTGGCGTGGGTGGGCAAGCTCTCTTGGGACCAGGCTGTAGGGGGCAGCGGGGTGATGTGGGGTGTGGGCTTGGTGGTGGAGGGGTGGCTCGATTGGCGGAGGTGAGCCGGCTCCAGAGACACAGCAGCAGTGCGCCGGCAGGACAGCCGCAGAGGGGCTCAGGTGGCCCAGTGAGGCTCAGGGAGCAGAGGGGTGGTCTTGCGCGTGGGCTTGGTGGTGGAGATATGGCTCGCGCAGCTCGGGGGGCAGGGATGAACCGGCTTCAGGCACAAGGCGGCAGTGCGCTGGCGGTGCAGATGCAGAGGGGCTCGGGTGGCTCAGCGAGGCTTAGGGGGTCCCATTCTTCACTAGTGAGCTCCGGAGAATCCGGATGAGTGTCCCGAAGTGTGTGCTGAATCCTTTGATCCCCGGCGTGGGTACATAGTGCAGTCTTCTGTGGCTACGGGGTGCCAAAGGAGTCGCAAGGATAAGCATGCATACATTGAACGGCATGAGATCGGCCAACAAAAGCCAGCCCACCATCATCCCAGTGGATGTGAGAAGCAAATCAGGAGCAGGGCGGGGCCGTGACAAGATACCACAAACTCATACATGTTCCCAACCCTGATGCAAAGCAGCATGGAAAGATGAAACGATGTGACCGATCATCGCCCAACAATTGTTGGTCTCTGGGTAACGGAGTAAGCGGACCCTGCTGGCATGCCCCCCAGTGGCTCCCGGTCGATGGATGGGACCTGTTGGTCCATGGTTATGTCATGAATGCAGTCACACCACACAGCATGGACACCCCATGTCAAAAAAGGAAACATGCGGGCACCTAAGTGCTCCCCACAAAATTCAAGGGAGAACACAGAAGGTGTACATCACCACCTTCTGCCTCTCCTCGCAGCACGACAGACGAATCTACCGAGCTCTCCAAGAGGCAGTGCCCGCCAGAATGGCACCACAGGGATAACCGCCTCCCAAAACCCACTTCCACCCGGCGGTCGTCCCCGTTCACAGCGATCCGTCAGTACTTCATATCAAGGTCAAAGAACGCAAGTCCCCCGGCATGTGTAATAACCATGAGCACTGTACACGGAGAGGGAGCTAGCGTCAGACGAATCCAAGACACTCCCAAAAAGCGAGCCGTAGACGAATCCTCGACGCACTCAAAGAGGCAGTACCCATCAGAAGGGTACCACAGGGACAGCCACATCCCATCATCCAAATCATTCCAGTGGCCGTCCCCGTTCACAACGAGATGCCAGTACCCCATAAAGTGGGTATCGATCACCAGTCCCCCGGCAGGTGAAAAAGCCCCAAGGCACTGGACAAAAATAGAGCCAGCCGCAGACGAATCCCCGACGCCCTCAAAGAGGCAGTACCCGCCAGAAGGGTACCACAGGGACAGCCACATCCCATCATCCAAATCATTCCAGTGGCCGTCCCCGTTCACAGCGATCCGCCAGTACCCCATAACGTGGCCGCCACAACCAGTCCCCCGGCAGGTGAAAAAGCCCCAAGGCACTGGACATAAATAGAGCCAGCCGCAGACGAATCCCCGACGCCCTCAAAGAGGCAGTACCCGTCAGAAGGGTACCACAGGGACAGCCACAATCCCATCATCCAAATCATTCCAGTGGCCGTCCCCGTTCACAACGAGATGTCAGCACCCCATAACGTGGCTGTCAACCACCAGTCCCCCGGCAGGTGAAAAAGCCCCAAGGCACTGGACATAAAAAGAGCCAGCCGCAGACGAATCCCCGACGCCCTCAAAGAGGCAGTACCCGTCAGAAGGGTACCACAGGGACAGCCACATCCCATCATCCAAAGCACCCAAGTGGCCGTCCCCGTTAACAGCGAGATGCCACAACCCTATGGCGAGACGTATTCCCGGTCAGCTATGATGGCCCGAACTCCCACCCATTCGGACCTGGCACAATGACACCGTCACGTAAGTCCCCCAGCTTACGCCTGACGCGCGAGATCCAGCAACCCGGACCTCGTCTATCATACAGACCGGGCCTCTCCACCATAAAGCGCCGCAAAAAGCCCCACAAACGCCTGCTGTGGTAACCCTTTTGTGTCATCCTGTGGAAAACAAGAGCTATGTTGTAAACAAAGTCTTGCCAAAGGACACATCTCTCAGCGAACCGATGCAGTTGGCTCGTGACAATCCCATACTTAGCTTTGTCGGCCAAGTACGAGTCATGTGCAGGGTACCTAATGACCTGGATGTCAGCATATTGTGCATCCAGTCGTTTGTCATATATGGCAGTCATAAGGCCTCTGCGCCTATTTTGCTTGATGAGTATGTCCATGTAAGGGACACGCACACCCGCATGTGCCAAAGATAGACTCAAAATGTGTTTGGGATAGATCCCTGCAGTGCCGGATTCGTTCAGATATAGATAGTCTTCCATATCTGGAATATTGAACGCCAGCAAGTCATCAATGTATCTACAAACGAAAAGAAACCTGTGCGCGTCATGAAAATTCCCCGCCTCCACAAGTCTGCGCATGAACGCAAGCTCATACGTAAAACAGTAGAGGTTGGCAATGAAGCCCGCACAGCTCGTCCCCATAGGGATCCCCACAATTTGTCTGTAGATCACACCCCCAAACTCGACAAATGTTCCATCCACCAACCCGCAGAATAACTCAACAAGCCGACCCTCCGAAAAGAGCATTTCCCTCTCACCGTCCGTCCTCCGTTCATTGGTAACCCACTCAAAGGACTTATCCTTTCTGACAAGCAGGTACCTCACCCTCGAACTTTGAAGTTTTCTTTGGAAAATGCTCCGAAAGAGTGCCGACAGCCGATCCTTCAAATCCTGCAGACACAAGGTGGTGTACATGGACGTGAAATCGAATGCACAGACGTGCATTGATGCATCACGCTGTCCGCGGGGCCTGTTGCATGCCGCAGCCAGCTTCCGAACCTCCGCCGAATCTTGAATAATCCAAGACCCGCGACCTCTCGGCACACCTGGGATTTGAGAAACCACCTCTTTCCACAGGCCCTCGGTGTCGGCAGTCAAAGCCCGGAAGGCTACACTGAGCCACTTAGAAACTGGTGTAAGTGTTGCGCGATTGGCCCCCGCGACAAACCGGTATCCTACCGGAGACTTGTGCAATTTCACACGAATATGAAAATGCGGGATCCTAGGCCCCCTCTGCGGGGTAATGGAATGAGCCCTGCACAAAGCGGTGCCCTCAGCATTTATATCATCGGCCGACCGTTCCGTGGCCTCATAAGCTACACCGTGTCTAAGCTCATCCAGGCATTTCTGCATGTAGTGCTTCTTGCACACAAAACAGAAGTTACCGGCAGCCTTGTCAACCGTGGTGATGACGAAATCCCGTTGAACCTCCCGCAACCGGCGCCAGTCCGAAGCCGTAAGGACCAAATGGGGATCCTCGCATCCACCCACGAAAGACTCGCCGCCCGCACTCGAATCAATCACTGTGCGTGCCTCCGCCCTAACTGCAGCAACCCAAGCAACAAGAGCCGAAGCGTCAGAGACACCTAATGCCTTTGACACTGAAAACCGCCATGCCTGTAAAGCCCGTTCCAGGTCCAAGAACGCCGCCTCCGGCATACTACCTTCAGCCCCCAAGCCCTCATGAGGCTTAGCCCTAAACATCGTGCCCCTAGCCATCAGCGACTCAATGGTTGGGTTGCGCACGAGAGACAAATCAGTGGTCACCACATGCCCGCAGTCCTGGTCTACAAAAGCACGGTAGCCACGCCTCTGACATGCACAGGTCCCTCCCATTATCCTCGCAGCCTCGACAGCCTTCATCCTAGCCACCTGCCCAAAATTACAAAACGATACCCAGACAGGAGCATCATATTTGTAACCCAACAACGGCTGTGAGACCCTTGCACGCACGCTCGGGGGCACCTTCTCAAGCCAGAGGCTGTCGTCAGCAACAATTCTGTTGAACCCCAGCTTCTCGATGGCCGGGTGCAAGAAAAGTTGAACGATGAGCGACCTAAACGTGGCTCTAACACCAGCGTTCGAGACGGAAGGAAGAGAAAACAGGATGGATGCCATAAGGGAAGTCCGGTGTGCGTCGTCAACCCCCCACGTCTGCGCATCAGAGTTAAAGAGGGCATCATACATACGCCGTAAATTCCTGTCGGCATGACCCTGCAACTCCGCCTGGGAGAAGGAGCCAGAAGCAACCCTGCCGAGGAGGAACCTGACCTTCCTATCAAAGTCCCTAGACAAAAAAGTCCTGCCAACACCATCCGCGAGAGGCGCGGCCCTCCCCTGCCAGGCGCCAACCTCAGCGACCCGGTCAAGGTTCGGGACCCTAACCCTCCTGCTCCTCGGTGACTTCCCTTCCAAGCAGAACCCTGTAGGCAAAAACGCATGCAGAGTCCGCTTCCAGAAGGTCTCACGTGGGAAAGCCAAGCTCCTGAACCCAGCCCTACCCTCGGCCGTCTTGGGGAAGTGCCCCGCGATGTGCTCGATGGGGTAGACCCTAAACTGCTGCCAGCCCACCCTAGCCATCTCCCTATGAAGAGGGTCACTCCCCTCCCCAGTTCGGAAGACGCGCTTAGCAGCGCAGACGTGCTCCCTAAACCTCTGAAAGGCCGTGTTACTAGTCATCCCTACATATAGCCTGTGACTATCCCGGATGTTATATATGACATATATAACCTGGGTAGTCTTGGCTGGGCTCAATATATCTGCTGAGGGCCCGTGCGCTGCGTGCAACCTGCGTAACCTCCGAAGTGTAGCACACTTCTGCATGGTATAGTGCCACGCCGTCATCCGAGCCTGCCACAGACCATCCCTCCAGCAAAAGCTAGGAGGAAACTGTTTCTGGAGGGAACGTCTCCGATCCGCAGAAACAGGTTTCGAAAAACGAGAAAAGAACTGTCTAAAGCCATCAGCAAGCGGGGACCTCCGTGCCCTACGGGCAGGTGGGGCCTCCACCAAGGGCGCCTCTACCTCCCCTGGCGTGTCCTCTAGCATATTGCCAGACATCCCCAAGACAAAAGAGTGCGCAAAGGGTGTCCACCCCACGTCTTCGGGGCCTCGGGTCACAATGGTTACCCCCTCCCGGGGGCGAGTTGGCTGACCTACCAACCCTGCCGTAGCCGCCTTTTAATTTTTACCCCGGAGTGGCTCATGCAGGAGTAACGACGATTACCTTCCCTCCGGCTCCACCAGGATCCCAAGCCAATGACCGACCGCAGGCACAAAGGGGCGGAGCGAGCAACGCCAATCCGAAGAATGAGATATCAAGCCACAACCCCTTTCACGGAACGAGAGGACGGGCAACCAGCCGTATTCACAACAGCATCCTGCACGCATGCAGTCTGCCGCCCTCAAGAGAAGAGTGTAGTCCCGCTACCAGCGCAGCAGGACCCAGCGACAGATTGCAATACTGCAACCCGACGGAACGCGAAAACGCACCCCAACCGGCCGCAACAATGCACTCTGCCACCCCCGAGTGCACAGACGACAACGCCATCTGCTAACGCACCCGGTGAACACACTGAACGGCATGAGATCGGCCAACAAAAGCCAGCCCACCATCATCCCAGTGGATGTGAGAAGCAAATCAGGAGCAGGGCGGGGCCGTGACAAGATACCACAAACTCATACATGTTCCCAACCCTGATGCAAAGCAGCATGGAAAGATGAAACGATGTGACCGATCATCGCCCAACAATTGTTGGTCTCTGGGTAACGGAGTAAGCGGACCCTGCTGGCATGCCCCCCAGTGGCTCCCGGTCGATGGATGGGACCTGTTGGTCCATGGTTATGTCATGAATGCAGTCACACCACACAGCATGGACACCCCATGTCAAAAAAAGGAAACATGCGGGCACCTAAGTGCTCCCCACAAAATTCAAGGGAGAACACAGAAGGTGTACATCACCACCTTCTGCCTCTCCTCGCAGCACGACAGACGAATCTACCGAGCTCTCCAAGAGGCAGTGCCCGCCAGAATGGCACCACAGGGATAACCGCCTCCCAAAACCCACTTCCACCCGGCGGTCGTCCCCGTTCACAGCGATCCGTCAGTACTTCATATCAAGGTCAAAGAACGCAAGTCCCCCGGCATGTGTAATAACCATGAGCACTGTACACGGAGAGGGAGCTAGCGTCAGACGAATCCAAGACACTCCCAAAAAGCGAGCCGTAGACGAATCCCCGACGCACTCAAAGAGGCAGTACCCATCAGAAGGGTACCACAGGGACAGCCACATCCCATCATCCAAATCATTCCAGTGGCCGTCCCCGTTCACAACGAGATGCCAGTACCCCATAAAGTGGGTATCGATCACCAGTCCCCCGGCAGGTGAAAAAGCCCCAAGGCACTGGACAAAAATAGAGCCAGCCGCAGACGAATCCCCGACGCCCTCAAAGAGGCAGTACCCGCCAGAAGGGTACCACAGGGACAGCCACATCCCATCATCCAAATCATTCCAGTGGCCGTCCCCGTTCACAGCGATCCGCCAGTACCCCATAACGTGGCCGCCACAACCAGTCCCCCGGCAGGTGAAAAAGCCCCAAGGCACTGGACATAAATAGAGCCAGCCGCAGACGAATCCCCGACGCCCTCAAAGAGGCAGTACCCGTCAGAAGGGTACCACAGGGACAGCCACATCCCATCATCCAAATCATTCCAGTGGCCGTCCCCGTTTACAACGAGATGTCAGCACCCCATAACGTGGCTGCCAACCACCAGTCCCCCGGCAGGTGAAAAAGCCTCAAGGCACTGGACATAAATAGAGCCAGCCGCAGACGAATCCCCGACGCCCTCAAAGAGGCAGTACCCGTCAGAAGGGTACCACAGGGACAGCCACAATCCCATCATCCAAATCATTCCAGTGGCCGTCCCCGTTCACAACGAGATGTCAGCACCCCATAACGTGGCTGTCAACCACCAGTCCCCCGGCAGGTGAAAAAGCCCCAAGGCACTGGACATAAAAAGAGCCAGCCGCAGACGAATCCCCGACGCCCTCAAAGAGGCAGTACCCGCCAGAAGGGTACCACAGGGACAGCCACATCCCATCATCCAAAGCACCCAAGTGGCCGTCCCCGTTAACAGCGAGATGCCACAACCCTATGGCGAGACGTATTCCCGGTCAGCTATGATGGCCCGAACTCCCACCCATTCGGACCTGGCACAATGACACCGTCACGTAAGTCCCCCAGCTTACGCCTGACGCGCGAGATCCAGCAGCCCGGACCTCGTTTATCATACAGACCGGGCCTCTCCACCATAAAGCGCCGCAAAAAGCCCCACAAACGCCTGCTGTGGTAACCCTTTTGTGTCATCCTGTGGAAAACAAGAGCTATGTTGTAAACAAAGTCTTGCCAAAGGACACATCTCTCAGCGAACCGATGCAGTTGGCTCGTGACAATCCCATACTTAGCTTTGTCGGCCAAGTACGAGTCATGTGCAGGGTACCTAATGACCTGGATGTCAGCATATTGTGCATCCAGTCGTTTGTCATATATGGCAGTCATAAGGCCTCTGCGCCTATTTTGCTTGATGAGTATGTCCATGTAAGGGACACGCACACCCGCATGTGCCAAAGATAGACTCAAAATGTGTTTGGGATAGATCCCTGCAGTGCCGGATTCGTTCAGATATAGATAGTCTTCCATATCTGGAATATTGAACGCCAGCAAGTCATCAATGTATCTACAAACGAAAAGAAACCTGTGCGCGTCATGAAAATTCCCCGCCTCCACAAGTCTGCGCATGAACGCAAGCTCATACGTAAAACAGTAGAGGTTGGCAATGAAGCCCGCACAGCTCGTCCCCATAGGGATCCCCACAATTTGTCTGTAGATCACACCCCCAAACTCGACAAATGTTCCATCCACCAACCCGCAGAATAACTCAACAAGCCGACCCTCCGAAAAGAGCATTTCCCTCTCACCGTCCGTCCTCCGTTCATTGGTAACCCACTCAAAGGACTTATCCTTTCTGACAAGCAGGTACCTCACCCTCGAACTTTGAAGTTTTCTTTGGAAAATGCTCCGAAAGAGTGCCGACAGCCGATCCTTCAAATCCTGCAGACACAAGGTGGTGTACATGGACGTGAAATCGAATGCACAGACGTGCATTGATGCATCACGCTGTCCGCGGGGCCTGTTGCATGCCGCAGCCAGCTTCCGAACCTCCGCCGAATCTTGAATAATCCAAGACCCGCGACCTCTCGGCACACCTGGGATTTGAGAAACCACCTCTTTCATACACACACACACACATATACGTGCGCTGGCAGTGCAGATGCAGAGGGGCTCGGGTGGCTCAGCGAGGCTTAGGGGGTCCCATTCTTCACTAATGAGCTCCGGAGAATCCAGATAAGTGTCCCGAAGTGTGCGTTGAAGCCTTTGATCCCCAGCGTGGGTACATAGTGCAATCTTCTGTGGCTTCGGGGTGCCAAAGGAGTCGCAAGGATAAGCATACACACACATATATCCCACATTCCTAGACACGGGTGACCGGCATCTCATGCGCATACTCCATGATCCCCTTGCTCAGCGAGTCTGATTCAGGATTGAACACACAGGGTGTGCAAGTTTGACGCCAGGAGTTAAATACCGATTGCTGATGAATTTACACCACGAAAATAATTCTCAGTTATGGCATGTGATACGAGTGGCTATGAATAAATCTAAATCTCGCGCACACATTATGTTGATGAGTAATCACCGAGGGCCTGAGCTGCATGCAACTGTGGGGATGGAGTGGTGGGAAGGAAATGCAGACGAGATCAAGAGAGTAAGATGGGCCACCGAAAACTGCTTGTGATCATACGCATATCATCATCAGGCATGCATACGCATTCGCTATGGCGCGCAATGGTGTGGATGTCACGACCCACTGCATTTTTTTTGCTCCAAATGCAGACTAGCTAGTCTGAATATATATGCTCCTCAACAGGCAGTACCCGCCAAGAAGATACCACAGGGACAAACCCACCCTCACAAAGCGGCCATCGTTGATCACAACAGAATCCCACCGCGTCACCAAATCGATCCCACACCACCGCCAGTGAGCTCCCCTGGGTGTGTTTGATCCATGCGGCAGCCATTATTATAGAAGTATTATAAATTCCGATGTGGTTTGAACAAGAGGAATATCGTGTTCCCAGTCACACATTGCCTATTCGGCGCAAATTACGGTGGGTTAAACTACCGTAAGACCTTTTTTCAATGAGCCATAACGCATGCATAACGCGAGTGAGGGCACGATACCCATGCCTTGAGATCATACGTGCTTTCGATATTCGTGCTAACATACCCTAAAATAACGGACTCCGTAGTTTTTAATGTGCAAAAACGCTTCGTCAAGTTGGAAAATTGATTGGTGGGTAATGCCAAGTGCTTACAGTGGGTCTACACAATACCTCAATATTGATAGATTTACACCAAGTCATGCAGGACATATGCGTGTCTCGATATGGTATATCATTATTTGTTAAGGTTCATATGTATGTTGAGAACTTCCGCCTAACTTGGTACTACCCATTCGCTCGAATATATTCCCATATGACATGACGTCTCACAAAAAAATAAGTTTTTTTAGTCTTCTCCCATACTCAACATCATTTTTGATAGTTTCCATTCCATGTCGGAGATATTAGCTAATCTCGTGCATATTTTTACATTTAACAATGATATACGGGCAAGTTGAAAGGTATCTAGCCTATGCGCGTGCCGGTTACCATTGTCAGGTCAATAAAATGAGCTATGGTATTCAAGCTTGACACCAAGCCGATGAAATCCGATAGATCTGTGAGATTCGGATGCATAGCATGGATATATAACGACTTCAGGTAAGTCCGTTCGGGTAAATATTGGTAAGAAATAGTGTATAGAGGGCACTGATGACGGCCATAACAACCAAACATCGAGTCGCGCGCATGGGTAGCACGCAACGTCTTCGGTGGGGTAACCCACCGTAAGCCCCTGCTACGGTGGGTTACCCCACCGACCGCAGAATAGGCAACATGCACGCTAGGAAGCACGGCCGGATCCGTCAAGCAAGGTCGTGTTGTGTCATGAGACATTGTGTGCAGTCGATTACATACTTATGTCCTCCAGCAATTCCTTCGGCGCAAGTTTGGTGCATCGCAGCATCGGGGGGCGGGTAAACTGATGTGAACTGCAAATAAAGGGGGCCGTGGAGGGGGTGGAGGGTGTGGAGGCTCACCACAGAGCAGATCTGAGCGCCATTATATTGCCATGACAGAAGCGAGGGCCCCGAGGTGGCGTTGACGGTGATATGCCGGATGTCTGAGGGGGCGGCTGCTGTGAAGCAGGTCGTCGTAGTATTCCCTGTGTTATAGGTCGTGCTGACCATATCGATTCCTGATAGCGAAAGGCTTGGCGGTGGAGGAGAGGGCTGAGGTGGGCTTGGTGGTGGCGGGGACGGCGTTGGGGGAGGCGGTGGCGGCGATAATGGCGGCGGGCAAGGCGGAGGGGGGGGGGAGTACACCCTGCTGGTAAAGCCGGTGGAAAGGATGCTCGCGCTGATGTCACCGTAAGTTGTGCCGAAGATCGTGAAGATGCTGGAAGGATCTGATGTCAAGGCAGTGGAGTAGGCGGCAGCCGTGGAGGTGGCAGTGGCAGGAAAATACACGGTGGAGATGACCACAACGCTACCGCTTGTGATGGTTGAAACATCTGCATTTGTGGAGTCCACGCCTGCCTGTGACACTATCTGGAAGATGAACAACGCAGTGAAGTTCGCTGAGAAACCAACGTTGTCAAAGGCGGTCACGTCCAGCCCGGAAAATGTCACTGCAGATGACACAAGCTCGACCGTTGTTGTACCAGGTGGGGGAGAGGGGCTTGGGGGTGGGGTGGTGGAGGTGGAGGTGGGGGTGGTAGAGGTGGGGGTGGGGGTGGTGGTAGTGAAGGGGGCGGCGGTGGGCGTGGCAAAGGCGGAAGTGGAGGGGACGGTGGTGGCGGGGCGTACAGGACCTGGACGGTGCCATTGAGTGTGCTCGGAGGGATTCCCGCTGATGCGACGAACACCGATGTGCCCCTCAACAGGTACGACCCGGGTGAGAAGCCACACATATCGAACAGACACCCAGAGGACTCCGTGCTGCGCCACAGATCATCCGCCCTCCCCATCGATGCCAAACCGTCATTCCAGCCACCTCAGAAGTTCTCGGTGGCTTCTGTGTTCGAATCAAGGCCCAGTTTATCAGCTAGTGAACGTCATACAGATGAGTGCCGACCGTCAAAAAACTGGCTTGCCTTTTCTGTCTCAGACCACAAAGTCGAGAAGGTATCTTTCTAAATTGCTTCGCTCATGCATCATACATCATCAGTATCATAGTCATTATTATCGTCATCAGCGTCGGCATCAGCATCTCTCTCTCTAAATAAAATACGTGACTACTCTTCTTACCACAGGTAAAAGTCATGTTGCATCACCCACCCAATAGTTGTTATTCCCATTTGCAATGAGCCTTGGGTTCACATACTCGTGTATAATGCATGCAGTTATATATTAGTGGAACGGATATATGTTTTTGGCGCAGTAGTCATCGCATGTTTTCGCTCTCTTTCACAGCCTGCCTCCGCAGTGGAGCTGGTGAGATGCATTTGATTTGAGTCGATGTGGACTGCAACTGGAGCTCACCGCGGAATTCATGAGAAATGAATCAGCCGGCGTTGAGTCGGCTGAGCAACGTAAAGTGAACACAAGGGGAGATCGGATTGAGGGATGGTGGCAAGCGCACCAGACAGAGCTTCCATCGAAGAACCATGCCAAGTTGGTGGGTCCGCTCACAGTGTTAATGGAGATACTCTCCACACTAGAGTTGGTAAGTGCTGAACTTCTAAAGCAGGTCAGCTCAGTGCTCCCTGACATGTGAACCCGCCCCCCAACAAGTCACACATGCACAATTATTACATAATTCTTACATAATGATTCCACCCCGTCTCATTACTCCATTGTCCAGTTCACTCAAGTCGGATTTCAGGCGGCCGATTTACATAGCTAAGACATACATACTCGGTCCGAGCTAGTGACCCAGATGTTTATACCGTTCATTGTGTTTCTGAACATGTTACGTGTAAAAAGCATAGTATGGTGTATCAGCCGTCTTGTACAATTTTTTAAAAATCTAATCATTGGATTGACCACCGGTAACTCATCATACCTTGACATATGCACAGGCTGCTGGCTGTCCGCACATCACCCACATATATGCAGCAGAGATTGCCTGTCGCACGTATGCAATAGAGGCTGCATACTAACAGTATCACATGTATGTCGAGGTTGTGTGTCACATAAATGCAGGATAGGCTGCCTGTCACACGTATGATTGTTGGAACTGCCTGTTGTACATCATATGTATGCAGAGGCTGTCTATCACACATGTGTGAAGGGTGCCTGACACACATATGTAGAGGCTTTCTGCCACACGTATATACTGTAGTAGAGGGTGGCTGTCACGCATACGTAGATAATGCCGTAATTATACGTGGCACTGCCACATGCATGATGGAGCATCATGCACATCGTATATGCATCACCTTGGTAGAACATGGTAATGGCTTGTCCATCCCCAATGTGGATGAGTGGGGGTGGCGGTTTCGGAGGTGGTGGGTTTGGTGGAGGTGGGGGGAAAGGATGGACTTGGTGGTGGCAGGGAAGGTGGAGGGGGTGGGAGAGAGGAGGTGGTGGTGGGGGAGGGAAAGGATGTGGGGTGGGGATGGGGGCGGGGGAGGCGGAGGAGGAGGGGGTGGAGACGGAGGTGGCGGGCTGGGAGGTGGGAGGAGGGATGGAGGGGGAGGTGGTGGTGGGGGGAGGCGGTGGTGGAGGTGAGGGTGGGGGAGGTGGCGGGGGGGTGGAGGTGGTGGTGGAGGAGGTGGAGGTGGGGGGGTGAGGGTGGGGGTGGTGGAGGTGGAGGTGGAGGTGGGGAAGGTGGGGGTGGAGGGGGTGGGGGTGGTGGTGGGGGTGGAGGTGGAGGTGGGGGAGGTGGGGGAGGTAAAGGAGGGGGGAGGTGGAGGGTGGTGGTGGTGGTGGGGGAGGGGGGTGGAGATGGCGGAGGTGGCGCTGCATATTCATCATTGTATTTGGGTAGCGCAGTAAGCAAGGTGGCACACATCAACACAGAAAGACAGCATGCATGAATGTGTATTCATTGACAGGCAGGAACAACGGCAGTCAGCAATGAACATCCTGCTGGCATTTGAGTATCAAACAGGAACTGAAAATGGCATGACCCTGCATTGCTGCGCAGGCGCATGATGTGCCATGAAGTGGAGATTTCCCTTGCTCATCACTGGTATTCTGCATACTCCAGGTCACGCAGGTAGTTATAGCGATGCTGCCAGCTTGATAGCTTGTCTCGACAAATGCTGGCGGTCTGAGAGAAAGAATGAGAGAACGAATGAGAGGGACGGTGTCAACAACGGCGACAAACTGTTCCCATCACAGCCTGCAATTTTCTAGCTCTGTCTGGCAAGAGTCGGCGCCTGATGGAATTATTGCAAAATCGACGAAGGCGCATATTTATATATATGTATCCGATCGGAGGCTGATATATTTCTAGGCTCCGTCGGAGCTAGAGGCTGAATTTTTGAGGCTCCAGCAGAATCGGTCTTCGCGGACTCAAAACAAATTTACCAGAATTTCTGTAGAAAATCCGGAGCCCGGAGATTGGAAGATCCGATGGGGACGGTTCCTCATCGGATCCCCAGATCTCAATATAACCCATCGAACACTGAGTCTGGGAACAAATAGAGTCCGTCTGTGAGCACTGGTTTGGTCCCGTAGCCGTTGTCGACACAGGTGGAGAGGGAGCGGAGAGAGGCGCTACCTCCAAATCCATACAAGTTGAACTCCTTGATGAAGGGCTCCCCGGGTACATATGGTATCAGGTAGGCCCCAGCCAGGGCGGTGATGTGGATAGCAAAGTATTGTCCGACTGTGGCGTCTCCCCACCCGTTGCAAGTCTGTTCTGTATAAGCCCCCGCCGTGGCTCCGCATGCTGCGAGTTTCGAGGTGCATGTGGTTGCAATTTTTGTGGTGGCTGGGCGGTAGTATTGCGACTGTTGGTAGTCGGGGTCAACCCCTAGCCCTGGCTTAGGGTCACATATGTAGAAATCATACGCGGACACGTCGTGGACGAAATCTCCGTAGGGCACAATGCCCACAGTTGACACGGTCATTTCCACCATCAAGTCGAGCTTCAGCCACCAATCATTAGACCCAAGCGCACACATTGTGTCATCGGGGTTCCAGTAGGTGTCGTTGTTGATGTCATGTGCGAGACTCGTGTTGCCTTGACAATTAGAGAATGAAGTATTGAGAAACGAAGCTAGCCTAAATGCATACAGTGGAGGGCTTGGTGGCGG
>LGRX02035767.1:65059-151683 GCA_001247695.2 Cymbomonas tetramitiformis
GGGGGAGGCGGTGCTGGGGGTGGGGGTGATGGCGACGGAGGAGGAGGACCTGGCGTTTGGTATCCGTACAACCGTACAGCACCTTTGAGGACTCCGCTGTCTCGAATGTTGGGCCCCATCTGACAGCCAACACCAAGACCAGATCCAAATCCAGACCAGGCGTTGCCAGCAAAATGTGCTTTGCCAAAATTGCATATTTCGTACAAACTTTGTGCATTGGGCGGTGTCTGCCACGTCCCTGCCTTGGCGTCTGCCAGCGAATGCGCCCATTGCGTTGGATACCTAACAGTTTGCGAGCCATAGGTGATGTAATCTAATCGGAAGTACTGAGTAGGGTAACTATCAACAGGGATAAACTCAATAAAAGAGAAATCGGCAGCATTGATGGCGGCATCGCTCCACTTGCCCTCAGATGTGAAGGTCTGGTCGCCGGTCTGGCCAGTGCTGAGCACCGAGTCGTAAATGCCGATGTAGGCAAACTGCGTTCTCGTCCACCCGTCCGGGGGAGGCGGTGCTGGGGGTGGGGGTGATGGCGACGGAGGAGGAGGACCTGGCGTTTGGTATCCGTACAACCGTACAGCACCTTTGAGGACTCCGCTGTCTCGAATGTTGGGCCCCATCTGACAGCCAACACCAAGACCAGATCCAAATCCAGACCAGGCGTTGCCAGCAAAATGTGCTTTGCCAAAATTGCATATTTCGTACAAACTTTGTGCATTGGGCGGTGTCTGCCACGTCCCTGCCTTGGCGTCTGCCAGCGAATGCGCCCATTGCGTTGGATACCTAACAGTTTGCGAGCCATAGGTGATGTAATCTAATCGGAAGTACTGAGTAGGGTAACTATCAACAGGGATAAACTCAATAAAAGAGAAATCGGCAGCATTGATGGCGGCATCGCTCCACTTGCCCTCAGATGTGAAGGTCTGGTCGCCGGTCTGGCCAGTGCTGAGCACCGAGTCGTAAATGCCGATGTAGGCAAACTGCGTTCTCGTCCACCCGTCCGGGGGAGGCGGAGGTGAAAAAGGAGGGGGAGGAGGCCCTTGCAGTAAATTCCTTGACCCTGCACCCGCACCACTCTTCAGTTGTCAGCATGCATCCCCAAGACACATACCACGCGGTGTCAAGCAGACTTACGCACCCCACGCCTTCCCTATATATCTTCCCTTCCACTAAGGCTACTGCCCGGAAGTCCTTGTGGTAGGACCAGAAACGCGCGTAGTTCTATGACAAGGACCACCGTTTCACAAAGATTTTTGGGCCGTCAGATGACCTCTAGAGGTCGTATCCTATGAGCTCATGACTATTTGGCACCTATATATTGGTTGGGTGGGCGTGGTTAAGTCAGAAATCGCTATATATATCGCGTTTGAATGCAGCAAAGTCAGGCACCCGATGAAAAGCTTGGTTGTTTATTTTCACATATTCAAAAAGTAAGGTGCTTAAAATGGTACCCTTACTTCATGATTTTTTACCAATAGCATTTGGACTAAGAGCGACCTGGGCCGCATTCTTATCGCAACTATGACTCCATCATACTAATGATAATTGGGGCTTGATACGAGGTGGAATTATTATATATACTCTCAAAATGGCTTCATCGTTACCCTACACCCGGAAAAACATTTTTGAACCAAGCTGTAGAAAATGTTTTTTGTGCTCTTACATAATATGAATAACTTGGTAATAGGTGATATGTGTTATCCAGAATGGGCCCAAATGATATTATCTTTTACTTAACATATACAGTGATTTTCCAAAAGCTCAATGTTGACCATATGAAGCATATCATGATAGTTATGCACCATTTTAGATGGGCAACCCTGACTTTTTAGGAGTGGAAAATGCAATTTTCCTAGGAAAGCGTGCATCCGTGTGACCGTTGAGGTGTTGTGCGCATGCCCCCATAATCCACATGATGGCATTAGACTTTCATTTCGGGCATAAACTTGCACGATATAACTTCCTAGCCCCATCAGATTTGATCTAGAAGGTTACACATGCCTCGGACACGGTGGTCCTTGTGGTAGAACCATCGACTCTTTGTCGATCTTAGCAAAAACACCCTCCTACATGCACACGATTAAAAGCGTCCAACTAAACGTGACGACACCCACCCTATCATTTAGGAAATTGATTTGTCACATAACTAACATATGAAAACAGTAGGTTGACCACTTTGAGTTACATACCATGGGTTCATAATACGCATTGTACGGTGGTCCTTGTGGTAGGACTATGAATTTGGGTAGTAGCCAACTACAGTACACAATACCCCACCACAGGGCGAGCTAGCTGACAAGCAAACATAGGGGGTGGATTGCCTAAATATACCTCTCAGTCAATTGGGGAACGCACACAGCCTCCTGGTAGCTCACAGTGGGGTGCTCATACTGCGAGGCTAACTGTGTGCGTGGGGCGGGCAGAGGGGGGGGGTCTTTCATCTTCTCCTATCCCGGTTGTGTCAAGTGCCTACATCGACATACGGTTGAACGAGGATAGATCCTCTGTTTCCATTGATCTATTCGGAATTGAGCGCTGTATGTGACACAACAAACGTCCTGATTCAGCCTTGTGTTGGTACCCCATGCAGCTTGCCTGGATGGAACAATCATGCCTACTATCCTAGTGAATTTCTGTGCGACCTTGGCGCAGAGGCCTCCAGCTCGTTTCCCCAGGGCCACATCATTGCTACGGTGCATTCCCTTGGATCCCGTCATGACGCCCTCATAAGGTGTCACAATCACGATACCATCATGGAACGACCACGATGTGTGTCATCATCGACGCACGATATGTAGCATGGTATGTAGCATGGTATGTTGGGGGATCCGTGCATGCCACGTTGGCTGGTTGTACCATGCAAGTTGCATGGTACTACCATGCTCTTCGGCCTTTCGGCCAATGATCGCACACAGAATTGTCATTCGGAAATCGTGACACTCGGTGACAGTGACAATCATTATTATCTATCACTTTTAAGTGACGATATTTCGCTTTTATTCAACGCTTCATTTCATAGCGATGAATAAAGGACGAAGGACAAAGGACAACATTAATGTGTTTTTCTCAACATTAAGGACGAGTGTTGGAACTCCATAGTGCCACGCATACAATTCAATGAAGTACAAATTTTTTCAACGTTCGTAACTATAATGTATATCTTCGTAAGGCGAATACCTTTTTTTTGAGCTCTTGCGATCGACCCCATCCGCAACCGCATCGGTTCGTTTGCAGTCGCGACTGCAAGCTAAGTTGATGCGGTTTAACCCCTAAACGACGGACGGAATTTTTGGTATTTGAAAATTGCACGTTTCTCGCGATAACTACGTGAATTCTTGCCTGAATGCATTTTTGAAAATAGTGTCGGAAAGGTTCGTTCAAGGAGGGTTGCATGATGGCGTTCAAATTGGATGACACGGAGTATCAACGACGTGAATTTCAACGAAACTTTTAATGGACTCGCATGTTGTTTTGACAGTTGAAGCCCTATTTCTGACCCTAGACCTCAAGTAACAATCTCACCAGTACTATACATGTTGTTAGCAAGCAGGATAACTTCCCCAGTTCCTTATGGGGAAACGTTGCTGAGTGACGACGTGTTCGTCGTTGTGGGGGGTACCATCGGTACCCTAAGGTGCATTAGGTCATGTACAAGTTATATATAAGATGGGGTGTGGATTGAGGTCGGGTTGGTTGATCGAATGCGCGTGGGCGCTCTGAGCTTCCCTGCGGGGCTGAGGGGTGCGAAATGCGGATTTGGCTAACTCGGGTGGGTGCGGCGGAAGGGGCTGGAAACAATCATCGAATGTGTATTGATCTGGTGGTGAGATAGTTTAATCACTTTTCAGCGAGGAATCCAAATATCAACTTCATTTGCCCACCCGACGAAGTCTTGAGGTCGTAATTGGAGCGGGGGCGAAGGGGGGGCGAAGGTAGGGTGAGGTAGTGAAATTCATGGAAATCCTGCTTGTTATCAAGGCCATACCTAAATTCCGAAATTTTGGTAGCGCTCTAGGACTAGTGAGGGGGGATGATACTAGAAGTATTTTTCAACGTAGAACATAAATCTGGGGTCCTTTACACGATCCAGGATAGATAAGGGGGCGAAATCACACTTTCAAAATTGGTGAAAATCTTCCACGGTTGTGGTAGGCTGAGTGGGGGCGGGGTGGCGTGGGCCGTGGGGCGGCTCGCTTAAGGGTGAGTGGGAATGGTGAGATGAGGTCGTGGGTGGTAAAATACATCCGTCGGGATGTGTTTGACTTTGTATCAACGCCATGGGTCGGTTGGCATCGAACTTCGCCCGAGATGGTGGGGTGCACTCAGGGGGTGGCCACAGGGGGTGTCCGATTTAAGGCTGGGGGCTGAGTGTGAGGGTGGCGTGGGGCGGCTGGCTTAAGGGTGAGTGGGAATGGTGAGATGGGGTCGTGGGTGGTAAAATACATCCGTCGGGATGTGTTTGACTTTGTGCTAACGCCATGGGTCGGTTGGCATCGAACTTCGCCCGAGATGGCGGGGTGCACTCAGGGGGTGGCCACAGAAGGTGTCCGATTTAAGGCTGGGGGCTGAGTGTGAGGGTGGCGTGGGGCGGCTGGCTTAAGGGTGAGTGAGAATGGTGAGATGGGGTCTTGGGTGGTAAAATACATCCATCGGGATGTGTTTGGCTTTGTACTAACGCCATGGGTCGGTTGGCATCGAACTTCGCCCGAGATGGTGGGGTGCACTCAGGGGGTGGCCACAGGGGGTGTCCGATCTAAGGCTGGGGGCTGAGTGTGAGGGTGGCGTGGGGCGGCTGGCGTAAGGGTGAGTGGGAATGGTGAGATGGGGTCGTGGGTGGTAAAATACATCCGTCGGGATGTGTTTGCCTTTGTATTGACGCCATGGGTCGGTTGGCATCGAACTTCGCCCGAGATGGTGGGGTGCACTCAGGGGGTGGCCACAGGGCTGGATTTCGGGCAAGACAATTTGACCATAATGTTAAGGTTTTTCGCAGCAGGCGTAAGGTATCGATGGTATCGGGGGCTTACCGATACGCCACGAAGTACTTAAATGATGGAGTGTAGTATTGGGCGAACCCTGAATGTGGTGGCGTCCCTCTGCTAGTCGGATATGCTGCCCAAATTGCAGTGGAGTCCGAGGGGGGTCGCCCAGGGTATCAAGCATGATGTCTTCCCCAGTTCCTTATGGGGAAACCTGGTGCCGTGCGGAAGCGTTGCTGAGTGACGACTTGTTCGCCGTTGTGGAGGGTACCGTCGGTACCCTAAGATGCATTAGGTCATGTACACGTTATATATAAGGTGGGGTGTGGATTGAGGCCGGATTGGTTGTTCGAATGCGCGTGGGCGCTCTGAGCTTCCCTGCGGGGCTGAGGGGTGCGAAATGCGGATTTGGCTAACTCGGGTGGGTGCGGCGGAAGGGGCTGGAAACAATCATCGAATGTGTATTGATCTGCGTGGTGGTGAGATAGTTTAATCACTTTTCAGCGAGGAATCCAAATATCAACTTCATTTGCCCACCCGACGAAGTCTTGAGGTCGTAAGGGGAGCGGGGGCGAAGGGGGGGCGAAGGTAGGGTGAGGTAGTGAAATTCATGGAAATCCTGCTTGTTAGGGCTACTTGTTACCGTTAGGGTGACGTAACACTATTTTATGACTGCTCTATGCGTGACACGTTATTTTGTAGTTGAAATCGAGTACGTCTCGGTAAATACTTTGAGCATTGAAATAATTTAGCTGCAATCGAGTAAATGGTTGCATGCGGCTGATTGAGAGCTTTTCAGAATTGTCTTCAAAAGCAAATTTGACTAATTTCCCGACGAGGAATTCATGTTTGAGTGTCTATTCCGATATCGGAACAGTTCGCCGTTTAGGGGTTAAGATGGGGTTGACCCATCATGGGAAGAAATTCTTTGCAGCCGAGGGGTTTTCGTGCGTCTTAGCGCACGAAACTCAGCACTACTATTTCTAACAATAATATTAGTGCACCCTCTTATGCGCAAGGACTATCGTCAAGTATCCACAAAAAGATCGAATCATTAAAAAAAAACTTTTTGGGTTTGGGTTTTCATGTACCCAAACCCATAAATGGCTACTGCCCGACAGTCCTTGAGATAGGACTGAAACCCGTTTTAGTTTAATCTCAAGGACCGATGTCGCTATAATATTTTTAATCGTCCTCTCAAGTGTAGAGTTCGTTTCTGCTTTTGTTTAGGCGTGTACACTTTGTTAAGGCGCGTACACTTGCTTGCCCATTTTTTTAGCACATATAAGCACATGTTTGTCTAGACCAACCACCTATAACTGGGCCAACTACCTAACTGGAAATACAAACAGTTGCTTCTGGCACACAGTTACCAACCTTGACACGCACTTGTCTGCACACACCTACTTGCACACACGTACACCATTCCGTACGAGCAAACACTATCTTGCAAACTAAACCTGTGCTATACATCTTGACGGCTTTCTTATTACCTGCAACCCATCCTTTAACTCTCTTTCCGCCATGCTATAACATATGTCATCCTAAACCAACAACCTTCCACCAAAATCTCTGTCCGTTTCCCCATAATAACTTGCAACCCTGCGACCAACTCCCTGTTGGTTTCCTTATGACCTGCAACCCACCACCCAACTCTCTGTCGGGTTCCCCATAAACAACAACCCTTCACCTAGCTCTCTGTTGGTTTTCCCATCACCTGTGACCCACCACTCAACTTAGCTTCGGCTTCTGCCTTTACCCCTAGAGTGTTGCCGGGTGTGGGTTTTATTTGCGACTGACGGAGGGTGACCGTCTCGAGGGATTTGTCCACACGTGGGAGCCTGGTGATGGACGACATATTTTGAGATATAACGATGGAGATGAGATGAACCATGACCCGAGTGAGCAGCAGTAGTGAGGAGCGGGTATATAGTGGCTCGGTAGTGGCGAGCTATATTAGACAGGAGGGGTTGGAGCCGTTTCACTTCACCCGCACGTCAGCAATAACAGGAGGAGTTGGCTGAGGAGAATGAAAAGGATGGGCAGGAAGTCAAGGTCCCTCAAAGGCATGGTGGGAATTTTCCAAGATGTGATATTTTCTGGATAGTGAATATACGAGCCGCTTGGAATTTTGCTGCACCAGCAAAAGTACAAGACCGTCAATTCTTGAGCCTTGGGGGTCAACCTTTTGCTTACTGTACGAGCAGGCCAATGTGTGATGTCTCATATGCGGTCGCAACAGGGACACCTCTCACCCCAATGATGAACGGAGCAACATACAGCGAAGTTGTGCTGCAGATGCGGTGTGTGCAACGGAGCTTCGTAGGCCACGATGATGTCCCACCTCTGGAGGACGCGGTCGCATCTTGTGCGGATGACCCAACAGTAATTTTGCAGCATTTGCAAAAGATACACAAACTGGATGATTTCACGGGGTGAATCTCACAACATTTGGATTCGTGGTGTGCCCGTTGTGCGCGGTGGCCTTTTGTTTGTGGAACAGATCTCACTAACCACTATGCCACGTGTCAGGTGCAGGCCGCGAGAGTTACGGCAGGGAGATGGCTTATTATAGCGCGCAGCAGCGGGAGCACTCACTTTGTGGACCCGGTGATTGTTGAGAGCTCACGGGAGTGGCTTTGAGGTCTCCCTTTGTCGGAGGGTTTCACATGCATGCCCTTTCTCCATGACCAAGTATGTTCCATATAAAAGCGAGCCATGAACAAGTGGGGGCATGAAGTGGCTGCGGAACCTCAGCGGAGGAGTCGCTCGCGGTTATCGACTCCGCCCCATCTTACCCTTGGGCTACGGGGGATGTGGGTGGAAATTCTGTGGGGGTGCCCTCGGCTGTTGTCTCAGCTACGGGGACCATTCCTGGCTCTGGGGGGGACATTCCGGGGATGCCGGACGCATGGTGCAGCCTGTACAGGGTGCACCAGTATCGGGAGCGGCGAGCAGCATTAACGCCAGCGGAGGCGAGACAAGACTTGTTCGGTGAACGACACGAGTCTCGCGAGGCCACCGAGCTTGGTGTTGATGTCCCCGTCGCTACAATGGAAGATGGACCACTGGTGCGTGACTCGTCACCAGGAGTCGATGGCATTGACCTGACCCAGCAGATGGCCAGGGCGGATGATCCGCAGCAGGTAGACCCTGCGAGTTCGGGTACAGCAGGCGATAACGACCGTATGACCCAGTGCCTGGCCAAGAATAAGGACACTGACACCCTCGCCGCACTGAACTCCCACCCCCTGCAGTAGGATATGGGAAGTGACAAGGACCAGCCGGAGGAAGAACTGTCTAGTCACCCGCTGGTGGGTGACGATGGCAGTGAGGACGAGGGCGATGAGGACTCGGAGGCGGCCGTCGGCCGTTGCAAGCGCATCCTGTGTGGCGGGGGGGTGCTGTGGACCGCCCACCTCGCTGCAGCTCACGACGAAGATGGCGCGTTGCTTCTGGTGTTCTACGCGTACCTGCGTGGCAAGCGGGTGAAAGTGCTCGTGGATTCGGGGGCCTCGGAGAATTTTGTCTCCGAGGAGTGTGCGAGACGTTGTGGTCTGCGGGTGCAGAATGGTTCGCGAATGAAGGTGACGTTAGCGGACAGGTCGGTTAAGACCACTGGTGTTGTCGCGTACTCGAAGTTCACAGCCCCCACCGCGGCAGGCTCCGCGTACAATGAGTCGGCCATGGCGATGCGTGTGTTGCCGCTCGGGATTCAGGTGGACGTGGTGCTGGGGGGGAAGTGGCTACGTAGCCTCTCCCCCATTGTACTTGATTACTCCGGTCATGGCTTTGTGTCCTTCGCACGGAGGACGAAGGGAGGGGGAAAAGAGCTGGTGACCATAGCGGGCTGCAACCCGGGCAAGAGTGCTGGTGGGTGCGGCGGTGACTGCGCGGGTCTCATCGACGAGGTCTTCTTGACTGCGGTGCAGCTACGGAAGCACCTCTTGTACGTGGAGACAAGGAAGCTTGCGGGTGACACCTCGTGTCAGCCGGCGTGGCTCATGATGGCGCGCGGGGACGGCGGGGAGCACGAGTCGGCCTACGCGGCCACAGCGACCGGTGATCATCCCGACTCGGATCTCATCGCGGCCGATACCGAGGCTGTTGACGCGGCGTGTCTCTCGGTTGAGACTGTGGCCGACGCGGCGGAGACGCACGCAGTGCGACGCCCCGAGCAGCCCACAGCCAGCGCCCAGCCGGCGAAGCTGGAGCCTCCAGACACAGGGGGCACGGCTAAGGACATTCCGCAGGACACGAAGGATGCGAAGGTGTCGCCCCACTGGAGGGCAAAGTTTCACGCACTCTTTGAGGAGTTCTCCGAGGAGTTACGTGACGCCCTCCCCGACAACTCCAAACTGCGGCGGTCACCGGAGGACGAGGCCAGGGTCACCCTGAAGGCGGACAAGGAAGGAGGACCCCCGTTTCGTCGCCCCTACCGTATGTCCGTAGAGGAGCTTCGACAGTTGCGCGAACGTATCGAGAAACTGGTGGAGAAGGGCTACATCAGACCCTCGGCCAGCCCCTACGCAACGCCATGCCTCATGGTGCCCAAACCAGGCCAGCCTAACAACCTGCGCCTGGTGGTGGATTACCGCCAGGTGAACTCTCAGACGGTGAGGGATCGGTATCCGCTGCCGGACATCCAGCTGATGTTCAATGAGATGCAGGGTGACACCCATTTCTCCTCCTTTGACGCCGTGGATGGGTTCTGGCAAGTTCCCATGGCCGAGGAGGATGTGGAGAAGACAACGTGCGTTCACCACTCAGATGGGCTCGTATGAGTGGTTGGTGATGCCTCAAGGACTACATAATTCCCCGTCACAGTACCAGCGAAGGATGCAGAGAGCGCTAGGACACCTCCCTTTTGTACTAATCTTCATCGACGACGTGGTTTTGTTCACTGTGAAGGGAGGGGCTCAGGAGCACTACGAGAACGTGCGCACCTTCCTGCAAACCTGTCGAGAGAAAGGTGTATACCTGAAGGCGTCCAAGGCGCAGATGCTGAAGGAGTCCTTGAAGTTCCTTTGTCACACCCTGTCTAGCGAGGGCTGCAAACCCCAACATGACAAGGTGGCAGCGGTGCGAGACTGGCCGGCGTTGGAGAACGCGACCCACGTTCGTCGATTCCTGGGCTTGGCTAGGTATTACCGACGCTTCATCCACTCTTTCTCCGACATCGCGCAACCCCTTACCATGCTCACCAAGAACGATGTGGAGTGGAAGTGGGGCCCGGAACAGCAATGGGCCTTCGAGGAGCTGAAGGCTGCCCTGGTGGATGCTCCTGTCCTGGCCCTGCCGAACGTTAAAGCAGCAGCTGATGGATCAGCCCCGTTTGTGGTGCAAACCGACGCCAGTGGAGTAGCGCTGGGGGGAGTTCTGATCCAGGACTGTGGTGAAGGCCTCAAGGTGATCGCCTACGAGAGCCGACAAATTTCTGCAGCGAAGCAGAATTACCACACGGGAGAGAGGGAACTCTGTGGACTCCACCACTGTACACGGTAACCTGGCGGCACTACCTGATCTTCACTGCTTTCAAGCTGCAAGGAGACCATCGACCTTTGGAATGGCTGATGGAGCCAGGGAGGGAGCTGAGTCGACGCCAGGCACGGTGGTACATGGACCTCGTGGAGGTGGGCGTCCCTCGCATGGAGTATGTGAAGGGAGCGCTGCTGCTGGTACCTGACGCACTATCGCGTAGGCCAGATTACGCAGCCAAGACCCCGGGAGGGACTACAAGAAGCTGGCATTTTGGACGCCAAGTCTGACCTCCCGAAAGACCCACTCTCGGTGCTGGATGCATCTGACCTCTTTATCGAGGGTCCAACCTTAGGCACGTTACCCCGACTTGCCGAGGTGGATAGCTGGTTGGACGCGGTGGACACCCTACAGCTGGCTGAGCTGGCGATGGAGTCCCACGCAGACGCTGGAGGGGTGCAGGCGTGCCCCGGCGCGGATCTCCTGACGGAGGTCACTACAGACGTTGGAGGGGTGCAGGAGCACCTCGGCGCGGATCTCCCTACAGAGGTCACTACAGACGCTGGAGGGGTGCAGGAGCACCTCGGCGCGGATCTCCCGGCGGAGGTCACTACAGACGCTGAAGAGACGCAGGTGTGCCCCGGCGCGGATCTCCTGACGGAGGTCACTACAGACGCTGGAGGGGTGCAGGCGTGCCCCGCCGCGGATCTCCTGACGGAGGTCACTGCAGACGCTGGAGGGGTGCAAGCGTGCCCCGGCGTGGGTCTCCTAGTAAAGGTCAAGTCAGACGCGGGAGGGGTGCCATAGTGCCCCGGCGCGGACCTACCGGTGGAGGCCACTGCAGCCCTTATGAAGAGGGTGACTTTCGCATGGCAACATGCGGCTCTGGAAAAGGGGCAAGGACCCTTCGCGATGCTCTTGGAGCCTCAAGGGGGCCAAACTGTCAGCACCGACAGTTGCGGCACCGAACAAGCCAGTTGAGGCCCTGGCGGAGCTTCCTGGCGCGACGATAGCTTCTTGCACTCGGTCAAGTGCCAAGCGAATGTTGCAAAGGGAGGCGCCAGGACAGAATTTACCTCCCACGACAACTCCGCCACCAGCGAAAACCACTGCCCCGAAGGCGCGTAAGACCTCGACGGAGAAGACGTCTTCGCCGCGAGAACTGTCGGTGAGCAGCACATGCCAATCGGTGTTTGAGCGGTTGCAGTTGAAATATGGGAAGTTCGACGTGGACGCATGCTACGGACCAGATGGGCGTGGCCGACTGGTGAACATATATTGGGATGACTGCCTGCAGGAGCGGTGGAAGGGGTTACACGTGTGGTGCACTCCCTCACGTGGCAGCGACCACCTCACTGTCGAAGCCGTCCCCCGCAAATATGTTCAGGAGTGGCGACTGGATCCAGAGAACACTTCAGTTGTGTTTATCCTGCCCGACATTCAGTCACGCATGCCACAGTGGAGGAAGTTCTTCAAACGTGCGGGAATGCGTATCGAGGAGGTCATCCCCACACATGACTCTGAAGGCAATCCCAACTAGTTATTTGCAGGGACAGGTGGAAAGCCACAAGACCTACCCTGGCCAATGTTGGTTGTGTATGCACCTCCCTCGAGATCACGGCCGCAGAGGATCCGGCAACCGCGGGTGCCCCCTGCTGTGGTTGATACGGGCAAAGCTGCGAGGACGCGGGACGCGCGGGGTACTACCACCACAGGGCAGTTCCTCGAGGCTCTTCGGGACGAGTATACTCGTCAAGGTCCTCTTCGCACACTGCAGCAGCAGGTCCAGGATGAACCCCATCGCCACTCAAAGCACTTTCGCATTAAGGTGACGTTCTATGGCGGGTGTCAGCCGGTCATTACCAACTGGTGCTGGGGGAGGACTCTCCACTCAGAGAGATTGTGTTCAAAGAGGCCCACGACTCCCTGGCAGCTGGTCACACGGGGCGTGACAAGACGTTGGAGAGAGTCCTCCAGCGGTTCTAGTGGAAGAACGCCTCTGACGACGTAGGCGCCTGGGTGGCCTCTTGCCCTACTTGCCAGGCAGTCAAACCCCGGTCGTCCTACCCTGACGGCCTGCTTAACTTGCATGCAATTCCATCAAGGAATTGGCAGGAAGTGGGTGTGGATTTTGTCACTGGGCTGCCTCTGACTGAGCAAGGAAATGATGCCTTCGTCGCCTTCACCTGTAAGCTCTCGAAGATGGTCCACGTGGTCCCCATGAACTTCGGGGATAGCTCGGCTGCTACTGTTGCTCGCATCTACTTTGACACTGTGTGGAGACAGCACGGAGCACCTATGAAGATTGTCAGCGACCGGGACCCGCGGTTTCAGGACGCCTTCTGGAAGGAGATGATGAGGTTGATGGGGGTGAAAGTGGCGATGACCACACCGTACAACCCTCGGTCAGATGGACAAGCGGAGCACACTAACCGGGTCATGGAGGATATGCACCGTTCCTTCGTCGACGACAACCCAGAAGACTGGGATTTGTATGCCACTAACGTGGAGTTTGCTATCAACGACTCGCGTAGCGATGTTACTGGCTTCACTCCTTTCGTGCTGTGCTACGGCGTGTTACCCATGTCGCAGCTTGATATGTTCCTGGAGGCCGCTCAGTCTGCCAGTGGGCGACGCAAAGGAGGGGTAGGGACTGCACATGAATGGGCATCTCGTTTTTCGTCGCAGTTGCGGGACGCGAGGAGCAGACTTGAGCTGGCGCAGCAACGGCAGCGAGACCTGTTCGATCAGCGGCATGGGCAGCGGGAGTACGCAGTGGGCGACCTTGTCTGGATAGAGGCTAACCACCTCGCAGAGAAGCTCATGGACAGGTCTCTGTGCAGGAAGCTCAGCAAACGCTGGCACGGGCCGCTAATAACTGTGACAGAGCGGTTTTACAGTGATATGCATGCGGGCCTTCCTGAGGCTGACCGTGGCACACCAGTGGCGTACCGACTGCAGCTACCTCCTGGCCGGCGCATACACGATGTCTTCGCACGGCACCGGTTGAAGCCGTACGTGGACGGAGCAACCACCTTTGCCTCACGCTGACAACCAACGATTCCAGAGGCAGCGGTGGTGGATGGTCAGCGTGAAGCACATGTGGATCGTATCTTGGCCCGCCGAGTTCGTATTTTCCGCGGCAAGGAAATCGAGGAGTGGAAGGTGCGTTGGACTGGATATTCTAAGGCCCACGACTCGTGGAGAATTCGAGACATGCTAGAACGAGGGGCCCCTCTGCAGCAGTTGAGAGAATTTGAAGCTGCGCGTGTAGCCATGGAAGGCTAGGTGCGTGACGCCGCCTTACGCCGCCGAGAACGACGCCGTGATATAGCAGGCCCCACCGTGGCGGCACTGTGTTCTTCATCGTCTCCCATGCTAGGAACACCTTGGCCAAGGTGTTTAGGCCGGTAATGAGCCAACTTCCGGCGCCTCTTACTTGCACGCACTGCATGTATGGGAAACGATACAAGAAGCCCACCTGTATCTGGACGAGTTCGCCACCGCCCGAGTCTCTGCTGCAATGCACAGCGGCTACTCCTTGTCCATACCGTCGGGCGACAGGAATGCATCCTGAAACTTCACAGCTTGGACCCGGGGGTGACACACCAGGAATGCAGAAGTCCCACGCTGTGTTTTCTGTCCCAAATCATCTACTACGACATTTGCTTCAGCACTTGACTTTCGGAGGTGCCGACAAAGTACGATTAACTTACGGCGAGGAAGACGAAGACTAAAGACCTGCCTTAGATATTAGTAGTTGTGCGCGGTCGAGTGAATTTGGGGATGAGCGTTGGCAGCATGATCCTTGATGAAGCCCTTTTGTCACGCTGATGAGCAGATGCACCTCGAGTGTAGCTATCGAGACCCTTGTACGCCATTATATGTAGATTCATGCATTAGTCGTGGTTTCAGGGGAAAGTCCACTCCTAAGGGGGGGAGAGTTGTGCCAGGGGGCACGACGTAGCTGAGACCCCCTCACGATAAGGGGTGTCTGAATGCCTGAAATTGATATCATTGGACTATTGGGAGAAATAGTAAGGGAATGTGACATTCATCTGAGCGAACAGTTAGGGGAAATAACCTGTGAGCTCAGGGTGGTGAATAAAGAGAGATCACCGAGTCGGTCTCTCAGACTTGGACAACAGAAAATATTAACTCTTGTTGTCTGGGTATATGTTAAATTGTATATCTGAATATATGATATGATTCCTCAAGATAATAGAGGATAATAGTTTACTCCTGGGAATACCCCTGGGACACCTATTGTAAGTGGTCATCGCTATATCGGGATGGGGCCCCGGGCTCTATCTGAGGGGCCTAGCATGTGTAAAACCCTTAACGCACACATATTAACACAACTTATTAATCTCGATATTAACCTCCGAACATCGTACCTTAACTAGTCTGTCAACAAATATTTCTCTCTCTGTATCCATTCTAACACCTTCACTTCATCGATTTCCCTCACTAATACAACAGTCTCAATCGGTGTTTTGCCGCGAGTAGTTGATGAAGTGTATGTGGCAACAGGTCGCAACTAGCGACAACATAATCAGGATGGCTGTTTAGCGCCGGTTGGTCCGAGTAACATCAAGGCAGTGTGTGGGTCGTTGTGCATAATTTATGCTGATTAGTGACAATACTTGAGGATGCTATCCAGCTTCAAAGGACACAAGTACTAACTGCAATTAGCCTGGTGCGTGGTCACTGGCGGTCGCAAACACTAGGGAAAATTCACCAGATATATCTAGCCGCAGGCGGTAGCTGTAGCACATGAAAGCGGCCTACAGCAGGGAATTGCTGTAGCGGATAGCAGTTGGAGAAGACAACTGGTGGTGGCGTCGTGCTGGCGTTCACCTGTACTTGGAAAGGCGAGTTCCAACTGCATCTCATCGTGGATTGAATGCAATAGCCGTTGCGGTGGGTAGTAGGTCTCGTTCCCTCCTTCCCGCGCGTCAACCTCGTGAGAACCCGTCATTGCATTTGGAGTTGATTTGGCTGAAAACGTAGAGTTTGTAGTATTGATGATGGCGTCGATGATCGGATCGATTGGAGCGCTTGGAGGGGGGGCTGATGAGGGGATAATCTCAGATGGTGTCGGCTCATCATCATGTGGCTTCCATGAAGGCGACGTTATCAGTTGTAGATACTCGTCATTGTCGGCGGAAGCAGTCATGACCTTGCCCCTCACCACATGAAAATAATCTTTTAAGACACGAATGTACCAATCACCTGCGAATCAAGAGCAAAGCTGTCAATACTTTAGATAGTGTACCTAAGTGTGTTGAAAAGTAAACGCATGCATATTGTAAGTACTACATTTCTCAGCTTGCTTGAAACCTTGAAAAGCAGGAGATCTGTCCCTGGGGGAACAAGCAAAAAAACTGCAGAATTGGACGAGGAACTCAGGGCCAAGTGTCTCAGATCTGGAGCATTGTTTTTGCCCAAGCCGGGAGGCAGCAAACCAATTAATAACAACTCTCAAAACATACGAGAGACACCTTTATCGAGAGTAATTGGATGATGACGACACCCACTCAAAGGGTCGAGTTGAGCTGATCTTGGTTAGTATCAACCAAATTGGTGTGGTGTAGGCAACTCTAGGAGCAGGGCTTGGGGAGCGACACTTGGCATTTATCTTCAGCTTTATTTCATGAAGATGGATAATGCGCAAGACACTCGGGCAAAGATGCGTATGTGTTGTTGGTGGAGGATCGGTTGGGCCCAGAGATTGTGGGTGCAGGGATGCTTTGGATGGGCACCCAGCAGGTGGAGGTATTTTAGTAGGGGTGATTGCGATGGTTTGGTGGTCAGGTGTGTGCGGGAGCGGGCATTGGAGGAGGGTGAGATGGTGACTAAGTACTTTGATGGAAATCCGCTTGACGAGGAAGTGTTTCTTGAGCGTAAGCCAAGGGGCCCGGGAGTGCATGATATATATGTGTGTGTGTGTATGCTTATCCTTGCGAATCCTTTGGCACCCCGAATAAGCCACAGGAGACTGCACTATGTACCCACGCCGGGGATCAAAGGATTCAGCACACACTTCGGGACACTCATCCGGATTCTCCGGAGCTCACTAGTGAAGAATGGGACCCCCTAAGCCTCGCTGAGCCACCCGAGCCCCTCTGCATCTGCACCGCCAGCGCACTGCCGCCTTGTGCCTGAAGCCGGTTCATCCCTGCCCCCCAAATGTGTGTGTGTGTGTGTGTGATATGGGTTCCTGGTCTGGTGGGGTGACGATGACTGTATCATGGTGGAGAATGTAGACAACTATAGGGAATGAAGACAGAGAAGCTGTAGGCAGGACAGTGAAGCTGAGAAAGGCTTGCTCACGAATGAACTACTGGTGAATCAGGTGGATGGAAAAGGGGCAGCGTTGCCGTTGGATGGATTGCATTACAAGGCTATCCACAACACATTGCCCCAGGAATACTCGAGATGTATGAACGGTGGTGAGGCCACGGAGGTCATCAGGGGTGGGAGCTACTCGGAGAGGAGCGAGGTTTAGAGTTGCGGATGGCGGAGGGGGTGAGGCGTAAGTAAGGCTGCGGGGTAATTTTTGGGGTAAATTACTGGTGCGGTGATTACCGGTAAATTACCGGGTATTACCAACCCCCGTTTTTTGAGTTACCCTCCATACTTAAGATATCACCGGTAAATTACCGATTGCCGCACCAGTAATTTACCACTTACCTACGATTACTCGGTAAATTACCACGTCCCATATTGGTCTGTCGGCGATCAGACATCACCATAGCCGACATTTTATTGAAAAGGTGCAAGTACAAACAGACCGATAGTACAGAGTTGATTGATCATTGTAGAATAACCTTGTCTCGATAAACATGTGTGCAATCAAGGCACTTAGATAGTGATTATTTTTGCATTAAAGCTTGTTATACTTTAGAGTATTATTCATAACTTTAATTGTGCCATCATCGTCCAGTGGGTCACACGTGCGACACACCCAACTCGGCTTATGGCGCGCGCGCGTACATGTCTTAGGACCATATACACCTCTAGCCTCCGAAAACGCATGCCACCATCGAGTTGGGCATAGTCGAAAATGGTTTCCTACCATGTTACCCTATGGGGACCCAATTAGTACACCGTGTTACGTAGAACTTATATTTTGGATACTGTCTGCACTTCACTGAGAAATGCAATGGCCTTTTGTGTGCGTGTATGACATCACATTATCAAAACTAAGTGTTGACACACTTCTTATGACCGATACAAACCCATAGGAAGTGAAAAAAATAAATTCGGAGCCTCGAGGCGAAAGTTAGATAATTTCTTGCAGGTGGTAATACTTTGGTAATACCAACGAAAGTAATACCGGTAAATTACCCGGTATTACCACACCCCATTTTCGTCTTACCGGTAATGTCGCAGCCTTAGGCGTAAGGTACGGGTGGATCGCACGATACATTATGGGTCTTAGGTAGGAGGTATGGGGGCAGTGATGAGAGCGCGAGGCTGGGGAGTACTTTGCATTACAAGTCTATTACTACGATCAAAAGTCCAAAGGGTCCGAGAGCGTGTTCGAGAGCGCCCGCATTTTCGCAAAAATCCACATAAACCCTAACTAACATGAAATCCTCAAATGTCCTACAACAAAGAGCTTCTCAACCAAGCCCATCATCTAGTACAAAGAAATTCACTGGGGAGTCACTGCTGTGGCGATCAGGAGGTGTGTCAGAGGGTTCTGGTGATTTAGTGCAGCCTGGCTGGGCAGCGTTGCAGGCAGGGTAAAGCGGGGCAGCTTGTGCCAGGATGGGTGTATGGTGTTCCTGCTGGGTGCTTCTAAGTCCAGACCCCGCGCTCTGGACCCGGAGCTACGAGAACACCCCCTTCTGCCAAGATAATTATGGGTAATGCGACGGGGCTGCTTGGCTGGCCCCGCTCGCTTGTGTGTAGCTTATCCTTGGACCCATTCCTTTGGCCCTGCGCAGACACTGAAGATCATGTGTGTGTGTGTGTGTGTGTATGATACGAGTGCCCACCTTGCTTCAAGTTGAGAGATTTGAGGAAGCGCTCGCGCATCTTGTGGAAGACCTGATTCTTTTCATACCAACATAGTTCAGGCAGGCCCCTCATTCGCCTGACTTCGTCGTGCAGACATACGTTCCACGTAGCCCTGTCAATACAGCATCACAACAACGAACCCCGCCATTATTACGTATATCAAGGTATCTCTTACGCTTGGTCAACTTTACACAAACGTTCCGAAAATATTTTCTTATTCGATAAATTTGTCGTTCAAAACAATCTAAACATATTGTGCACTTCATATATCAAATTGGCCACGGTATCGAATAGTTATGGTCGATACCGTATACCGATCAGTCATCTCCCATACTTAAGAGCATACTTAAATCGCCTATCTATATCTCACGATCTAGAAATTCCGAAGTTTGGTGTAAAGTCGACCAATCGTAAGTGAGACCTTGATATTGATGTGCATAGAGTCGGCATAAGTATGTCCAGATGCATGTTTAAGAGAGATATATATATATATAGAGAGAGATAGAGATAGTGAGAGGAGCGCCCGGAGGCCGAAGCGCCCAACCCCCACGCCAGACCATGCACAACAAAAGCTTGCGTGGTATCCAGTCACACATGCTATGTTGTATGCTCAAGGCCGTGATTAAAAACCCAAACCTTTAGGCAAGTGAGGGATTTATCCACTGACACTACTTTTTGCATCTGCCTGGTGAGACGTGGACCTAACTGAAAGAAGCCTGCTGAACACGGCCATACAAGGATAGAGGATGCATGCCACACACACACATACAGACAAACAAGGTAGAGGAGAGCAAGGTGGCCACGTGCGGGGATGTTTGCCCACATTACTTCATCCCCTTTGGGGTGGAGGTGTATGGTGGGCTAGGGCCTGCGGCGTATGGATTTCTTTGGAAGACGCAGCGGTGCTTCAGGGAGCGGCGGTACATGCAGGCGAATGCGGAAGGGGGAGAGCAGATGGACGGCAACGGGGACATGGACGGGGACGAGGACGAGGACAAAGAGGCGGCACGTGGCGGGGCTGTGGGCTGGAAGGAGAAGTGGGTCCGGCTGCTTTCTTTCGCGCTTGCACAGGGGGTTGCAGGGCTGATCATCAGGCGGGCTGTAGGGCGATGGCCGGCCGGAAGTGGGCGGCATTGGGCGGAGGGTGTGTGAGAAGAGGCATGGGCCCGGACCTGGATCGGGGGGAGGCGGACCGGCGGGAAGGGGCGGAGAGGTTGGCGCTGATGGACAGAGCGTGGGAGGACGCGTTCGAGGAGAGAGACTATGCCACGCAGGATGGCTTTGGCGGTGGAACGCAGGAATCTGAGGGAACGCAGCGTGAACAGTTTGGGCAGGCCTCCGATGGGGCAGGCGAGGCAGGCGCGATGGCATCGAGGCTTATGGAGAGCATGGAGGATGTGCGGCGGGAGGCGGAGCATCCGGGCACTGTGGGAGGTCAAGGAGGGGGCACCGCCGAGGCGCGATCTGGAGGGGTGCGGGCAGGCATAGGTGGGCTCAGCCAGGCGGCGTCAAGTGTCGAGGATATCTTGAACAAGTGGGATGACCTTTCGTCGCCGGGCCCGGACGGTGGGGTCTGGACTCAGGAGCACAGTGGGGCCTCGCCGGAGCAAGCAATAATGGCCTTGGCGGAGGGAGGGGTGGCCACATTGATGGGGGCGAGCAAGGGGGTGGCCAGCCTTCTTGGGGGGGCTGCTGGCATCGGGGAACTGATGAGGGTGACGGGGAAGATGTGGGGAGGTCCGTGGGTGGAGTTGACACATGCCGGGCCCCTCAGAGCCCGGGGGCCCGTCGTCCCGGCAGCGATGACCATTTACAACAGGTTGCATGGCAGCATATGGCATCTCGTCAGCTTCTGTGCCCACCGGGCGAGGTTGCTGGCCGTGCCGGAACTAACAACAGTGAGCAGCTGTCGGGAAGGAGACAACCGGATGGTGAACGAACTATCGGCCACTGGGAGGGCTTGGGACACACAGGCAACTGTGGGGATGATGGGACCCCAAGTAGGAACCGTGCGGCACGACAGTTGTAGGGCAAGTGTGGAGCGCATTGCTCAAGTTCGCGGCCACCTCGCAAGGCAATCACGACAATGGCTTCAGTCATGTGGAGTTGGTGCTGGGGGTAGAGGGATACGGGCGCAAGTCAGTGGCGGAGGCGCAAGTTCGGATGAGAGCGACCCAGTCTATCATTCTCACTTTCTCAGCCCCTACCTTGGGACAGGGCTTGGGGATTCTGGCCGTGGCGTGGGTGGGCAAGCTCTCTTGAGACCAGGCTCTAGGGCGTGTACAAGGGGGCAGCGGGGTGGTCCCGAATGCGGGCTTGGTGGTGGAGGGGTGGCTCGATCGAGTGGCGGAGGTGAGCCGGCTTCCGAGAGACACAGCGGCAGTGCGCCGGCAGGGCAGCCGCAGAGGGGCTCAGGTGGCCCAGTGAGGCTCAGGGAGCAGAGGGGTGGTCCTGCGCGTAGGCTTGGTGGTGGAGATATGGCTCGCACAGCTCGGGGGGCAGGGATGAGCCGGCTTCAGGCACAAGGCAGCAGTGCGCTGGCGATGCGGATGCAGAGGGGCTCGGGTGGCTCAGCGATTCACTAGTGAGCTCCGGAGAATCCGGATGAGTGTCCCAAAGTGTGTGCTGAATCCTTTGATCCCCGGCGTGGGTACATAGTGCAGCCGGTTTTTTGTGGCTACGGTGTGCCGAAAGAGTCGCTCCAAGGATAAGCACACACACACACACCCAGAGGTGGACCTCTCGGGGTTGCTTCGTAATCTGGCCGCCCCACTGCAGACAGTGCTGGCGCTAGCAAGTTGAGGCGAGACATCCTGGTGTGGTCATCTCTGCCTACTGGGATGACGCTTTCTTTATGGGTTCTCCGATTGCAACGGCGCTCACATACGGTACTTATATCATAAAGAATGGAGGCGGCAGCGGCGATTGGCCTTCATATTCAGCCAATAAAGTCGCCGGCTTTCTCGCCTGTGGGAGATGCGAGTTGTTTCGCAGATGGGATGCCGGGTGCGCGAGGGGAGCTGGAGTTCATTGATGTCTTGGGAGTGCCAGTAGGGAAGACAGAGGCGGTCAAAGCGGAGATGCTGAAGAAGGTGGAGAAATTGTGTGTCATTTTGCCCATACTGAACAAGCTTGGGCATGTGCAGGCCCAAGGTCTTCTGCAGCTATGCTTCTATGCCCATTCGAGGCTAGGCAGGGTTCTGGCTGCAAGCAAGGTGTACAGCCGGAGATGATGCGAGATGCAGCCGAGGAGCAAAACAGGCAGGCGGATGCAGGAGGCGTTGTGGGATCTGCTGCCTGCTGGCGGTGGATACATTGGCCTGGAATTTCTGTGAGGTTGCCACCCTCCCACATGGGATGGGCCTGACCAAGGCGGTAAGGGAGAGCAGTGCGGCATGGCTTGGTGGGTTTGCACAAGTGAAGTCTGGGAGGACATGCGCGAAGCTCTTTTTGATGCTGAAGGTGGGGGCCGAGGACCTCGGGGCTGAGAGCGACTTGCTGGATATCACTTCTTTGCAAGCCGGCATGCAGAAGGTTACGGGAGGCGATGGGGGCTGTTTAGGGGGCAAGTGAGGGGAGCACATGAGCATTTGCCACCACACGACCACAGGTGCCCAAGCAAGGCTGACGACGTCAAGAAGTTGAGTGACTATAGCAGGTCGCAAACGCATGCCCAAGCAACGGATCTATGCTGAGTGGCTACTGCCCTTTATTCTAGTCCTGTTACAAGGACCGGAGGGGAAAACATTGTGGAGGCGTTTGCTATCGATATATTTGATATGTGAGCGCTTGGAGACCATTATTGGGTGTCAAAGTAATTGTTTTTAACCTACGTTACACATACCACTAAATGTTGGTATGTGATTAAGAGGGTTAAACGGGTGGGGGTGAAATCAATCAAAATTAATTAAAAAGGCCAGTCCTTGTAATAGGACCGAGATGTTTCTCACGCTAGCTACCTCCACGAAGGTCCTGTGAACATTCGGAGACCCATGTTGTCAAGTTCGCGAGCTGCTCTTTCTGCAGTGTCTTATCAAAAAAATGATCGGAGGTCATCTTCGCCCTCAAAACATCGGTTGAAGCAGGCTGGGTATACAAAATCCGAAAATGTCACTGTGGTGTGGTTGGAATCCAGTCATTTTTTACGCTACCCATGCTTAATATTGATAACGTAGCATGAAATTGCGACATTGTTTTGGCAAGCGGGCCAAGGTATATTTAGTTCAAGTTCCAACGATGATACGAACCGAAGGGCAGGCGCTCAAAACATCAAGAGGACGTCCAAAAAAATTATGGTAACACCAGTCCTTGTAATAGGACCGGAACCCGATTTCAGTCCTATTACAAGGACTGCGGGGCAGTAGCCATGAGACTCTCCTCACTGTCCTCCACTCCGCGGATTGGCTTTGGCTGGCTAAACATATGTGAGCGTCTCGGTTTATTCCTTGGCAGTTTTTCTAGGTGACCTACAAAAGCATTGGGCCGGCTTCTTCTTGAGTTCATATTGAGGGAATATCAGGTGGTACAACAACACACACATTCTTCATGTAGAGCAGCCCCTCCTTGGTTGGGAGGGGGCGGGAGTGCCGATTGTGGGGGGAGCTTGATCCCACGGAGAAACACTTGCTGGCATGTAGGCGGGGAGGGGGAGGTGACAAGACATAACCTCGTCGTTTTTGTCTAAAACCTCATGGGACTGGTACACGATATCGTGAGACACGATTTTCGACCTCGTGGGCGACCACGAGTCCCACGGTATCGTGGAACATGACCACGATATCGTGGGATTGAACCACGATATCGTGGGATTGAACCACGATATCGTGTGGATATCGTGGTCATGTTCCACGATATTGTGGTCAATCCCACGATATCGTGGCCACTGACCAGTCCCACAGGAGGCTGAGGTGAGCCGAGCCGAGTCGAGGTGAGCGCGAGGCTGAGCTGAGCCGAGTAGGTGAGCGCGAGATTGAGCTGAGGTGAGCTGAGCCGAGTCGAGGTGGACGCGACGCTGAGCTGAGGTGAGCTGTGGTGAGCTGAGCCGAGGTGTGAGGAATGACGTGGGGGGTGATGGGGAATGACTTGGGGGGTGTCGGGGTATGACTTGGGGTGATGGGGTATGACTTGGGGGTGTCGGGGTATGCGACGCTGAGACGCTGAAACGCTTAGACGCTGAGATGCAATGTCGCGGTGAGATGTAATGTCGCGGTGAGATGTTATGCATCACCTCAGCTCAATCTCGCGCTCACCTACTCGGCTCAGCTCAGCCTCGCGCTCACCTCGACTCGGCTCAGTTTACCTCAGCCTCCTGTGGGACTGGACACGATATCGTGGAACGTGACCACGATATCGTGGGACTGACCACGATATCGTGGGATTGGACCACGATATCGTGGGACTTGACCACGATATCGTGGTCATGTTCCACGATATCGTGGTACCCCACGATATAATGTACAAAAACGACGAGGTTTTGTACCAACACCCGGGGGGGGGCGGTGGAGGAAACTGGTACTCTTTCATTCACCACAAAGTAAATACATTAGGGTGCTCCTCGAGGTGGCCAAATTTGCTTACCCATTGGCGTCTGCGCTGCAACAACGACTTTGCAGGCCACCTCACTTACTCACCAAGCCATTGTCCGGAAATGACGGTGCTGAGTGCGCAATACGCAGGCGGGCCGCCTCTGTCAGCTTGTGTTGTTTGATCTTTGATGTGGCCACTGCACGACCAATAATGTCGGCGGATGCACACCTGGGAGCGGCCATGATGGCCCCTGGGGCGGCGGCAAAGAAGGTGGAAGAAAGCGAGGTGGTGACGTAGGGGGATGTGTGCCCCAACCACTTGGTATCTTTCAGCATGGAGGTTGGTGTCTGGGGGGGCTAGGGCCTGTGACCTATGGATTCCTGGGAGGACGCGTTTGAGGAGACCGACTATATATGCTACACAGGATGGGCCTGGTGGTGGGACGCAAGGGTCAAGGGGCACACAACATGAGCAGTCTGGGCAGGCTTCCGGTGAGGCAGGCGAGGCAGGAAAGAGGGCATCGAGGCTCTTGGAGAGCATGGAGGGTGTCAATTAAGAAGCAGATAATCTGAGGTTGGCGGGGGCCAAGAATAGGGGGTTTCCGAGGCTTGGACTGCAGAGATGTCCATCTGCAGGCGGCGGGCCCAGCCAAGCAAGCGGCCTCGAGCGTCCAGAATATCTTAACAGAGTGGATGAATCTCTCATTGCCGGACCCAAAGAGTGGGATCTGGACTCAAGAGCAGAGCAGGGCTTCACCAGAGCAAGCGATAGCCCTGGCGGACAAAGCGACGGGTGGCCATTTTGTTGGGGGCGAGCAGGCGAGTGACCCACCTTCTTGAGGGGGCGGTTGGCATGGGGGGGGACTGATGGAGAGGATGTTGAGCAAGTTGTGAGTGGACGGGTCACGGGTGGAGTTGACACATGTCGCCGGGCCCCTCAAAGCCCGGGGGCCCATCCCGGCAGCGATGGCCACACACTTACAAAAAAGTTCCACGGCAGCATACGACGTCTTCTCATCAGCTTCCCTGCCCACGAGGCGAGGTTGCTGGCCATGCCGGAACTAACAGCAATGAGCAGCTCCCGGGAAGGCGATGACCGGTTGGTGAACGACTGGCAACCGGGAGGGCTTGCTTGGGACATACAGCAGGCATATGTGGGGATGGGACCCCAAGTAAGTAGGATCAGTGCAGAACGACAGTTACACTGCAAGTGTATGCATAGAGCGCATTACTGTATGTACTCAAGTTGCAGCTTCCTCGCAGGGTATTCATTAAGTATGTAAGGGCTTCACTTTCATAGAGTGGGTGTTGGGAGTAGGGGATTTGTTGCAAGCGCAGATCAATGGTGTTGGGAGTGTAGGGGATTTGTTGCAAGTACAGATCAATGACGGGCGCGCAAGATCAGATGGGAGCAGTTCAATTTATCATTCTCAGCCCCTTAGGACAGCCCTTGGGAATACAGGCTGCGCCGTGGGTTAACAAGCTCTAACGCGACCAGGATTTTTATGGCAGGCATGTAGGGATGGTGCAAGGTGGTGGTTCTGAGCGTACGCTTGGTGCTGGGGGGGTGTCTATGGGCATTTACTAAGAGCTCGATCTTGGACTCTTGGGACATTCATTGTAGTAATATATAGCACCTTAATCAATGCATGCAAAGTTGCAAACCATTAGGCTTAGATAGAAGATGTGTGTAAGCAGCAACAACTAAAAGTGGGCACCGAGCGAGGTGTTCCCCGCAAGAGCAAGGGAATCTGACACACATAGAGCGAGTGTGATTGTCACAACAATCTGCCTCTTACCAATATTGGTAGCTAGCTCGGGTTGCATATATATATATATATATATGCATGATCATGCATGCATGGAGAGCGCCTGCATGTTGGATGCACCTTCTCCGTAATAGGTCGGCCTGACCAAGGGGAATTTTTTTGTCCAATTGGAAAAAGTCCACCTGCACACACGCACCCATCCACTTAGAGCTGACGAGCCCCTGAAGGGCCAAACACCACATCAAGCAAATCACAACAAGAGCTTGCTCGATGTCCAATCACTCATGCTATGCAAGCAACATAAGCGTGAAGACTGTGATTCAAGCAAACTGTAAGCGTTTAGGCAAGCAAACACATATAAATTAACACACAAGCACAAACAGAACTGACATCACAATCATGTAGGCCAGGCCCCTCAAAGCCCCGGGGCCCATCCCGCACCGGCAGCAATGACAACTTACAATAGGTTTCCTGGCAATATATGGCATTTCGTACAGGTACCTTAAGAATTTCCTTGGAAGTTCAAAAGATATGTAAACTATGTATCACATGCATGGGCATATATATATATATATATGGTGCTTTTATTTAATGAAACCAGGCAAGTCGGACGCACCTCCACATAGATCAATATAGAAGTAACATCAGTGGCAACCCCACAGTCTGCTTCACATCCAAACCTGCAAACATGTATATTTCTTGGTATCAAGTCATCATAGAAATATTGAAACGGTTGGATGGCCACACTTTCCTCATAATGAGGGACAACCCATTTGGATTTCCCTCTGTCCCCCCCGGACGATGCTGATTCCAGGTTGTGGCAAGTTATGCCACCCGCCAGATAGATCTTAATATATTACTTACTCTCTTATTATGCTTTATGCATGGAGGATCGCTCGCCTAAGATGATCACAGTATCACCGGGGCGCTCACTATACTTCTGACTGCGTGGAAAGTTGGATGCCATGGTTACAAGAGGGTGCGTGGGTACTATTCACGGTGTGGACCTCACACGATAAGGAATGAAATGTTGAGGGACCCTCCCTCAACGCAATCATTCTGAAAAACGTAAGCTGCAAGAGCTACCACATGCATGCATCAATTTGTTGTTGTCGTACTAATTTGTATTTTTGTGTTGAGCAAACTGTGAGGTGGATGGGCGCTGCCGGCAACCTGGGCAGGTGTCCCCCTATCTGGATGGCTAATAAAACCCAAATTCATGCCATGTAACACACGTAAGGGTGGGAGTAAGTAGACAGTCAAAACACTAGTTATACCTCACACTCTCCGAACAAAGATTCCCGTATTTATAGGAGTCCTAAACTTTTAAAACAAGCAAGCATCTCTAACTAGACAGTAAGTGCAAGCAGAAACCCAAACATGCAGCCTAAACTGCAATGATAATCAAGTGAATCTACAAAAAGTTCCCTCTAATATATAACATATAGTTGCCCACGTACGTCCCAAGCTGATGCATGCCCAAGAAGTTACAGTTCAGGTTGGATTAGCGCGAGGCTAACTTGATAATGAGTGACTGGTTGGACCCTATGATAGCCAAAAAAGTGAACGTGCGTCGTAGGTGCGCGCAAAGCCGCGGATACTGCCAACATCGTTCTTTCATGAAGCTCGTTTGACATTCAAGATGCTTTTGTTGATGGGGGTCGCGTCCCGGCTGTGAAACCAGGAGAGTGAGTGACCTGTAGGAAAACAGTAGACTCTCACGCAGTGTTAAACACTGCTGGCACAGAATGACTAATTATGAGTAATGATGACAGTTTGGAAAGAACTCAGAGTATAGTACTATGTGTATATATGTAGACAGAGCAATGATGACAAGGACTGCAGCAGAGTCAGCAGATCAATTCAAGATGTATTCAGTATATATCTGGTTACAGAATACAAAAGTACAAGTAGGAGTATAGAAAGCTATGACTGAGTAACAGGGTCAGCTTTGAGCGGGAACTCAACACTGTTGATAAGCAATGTGCGTAACTCAAAAACACTTTTATGAGATTTAATACGATTCAGCTGTGTGTGTGAGTTCTAACACATTCTACTAGATAATATGCCTGAGTATATGGAACTAAGTAGAAGTTGATTATCCTAGGATATGGGCCTGGTGTGGATCTGAAGTAGTGTAGGATATAGTCGGCATGGTTGGACAAGACGGGGAGGCCGGTTCAGAACGTAAGTATCCTACACGGGAGTCTCAGCTTCAGGAATTGGTAGAAAAACAGGCTGCTTTTATGCAAACTATGGCAGAGACAATTCAGTTGTTGAATGCTGAGAAGACGGAGTCTGGCAAATCTAGAGATCATGAAGTAGTTGAGTAGGGTGTGACGAGCCCTGGTAATGTACAGACACCAGTTCAGTGCGTGGTGAAATTGTTGGGTACAATGAAGTACACAGGAACGGAGAGGAATCAGTATGAATCCTGGGTCCAATTTAAAACACAGCTTGAGTCAGCAGTTAGTTTTTACCCTGAACTGTTGGAGCTGGTGTGTGACTATCAAGTGTCAGATATAGCAGATATCAAAGGACTCAACTTGTTCACACAAAAATCAGGAAGAAACAGCAAATCTATTGGAGGGGACAAGCCTTCATCACAGGCAGGAGATAAGCCTTCATCACAGGCAGCGGAGGGAGAAGACGGCGGTGAGGACGTTGAGTTCTTTGAAGCCGGCGCCAGCTTTATTACTGTGCCTGGTTCTGCTAGTGTGGCCAATACAGTTTTGTCAGCAATTCTGAAGCAAGTAACAGCTGGAGACGCCTTCGACGTCGTACGACGGTGTGGAAATGACGGTTTGAAGGCTTTCAGGAAATTGAAGTGCAGAGTGGAGCCGCAGTTGTTTGAACAACTCGCGGGCTCAATGAAGAAGCTGTGCAAGTTGACTGTGAACGTAACGGCGGACCCTGTGAAGCAGTTGGGTTATTTTACTGACGTAATGAGTTCTGTATGTGGCGAACTTCGGGGGTGCGAGGCTGGATCCTACTACTGTGGATGTGCTGGTGACTGCGTTGGCTGTTGCTGCTATGCCCCTAGAGTATTCGCAAGTTGTTGCGGAAATGAGTAAGGAAAGACGTCCTTCCTTTGATATGTATGCTATTGCAGAGATCTGAGTATTTTTTTGTTAACGTGGTACAGCAATCCCTGGTTCCGTCATCGGGTATAGTGGGGGCTACTGTTGACGAGGAGACTGTTGCTGTGGCGAGAGCTCTGGTTGCGGATAGAAGAAGGCAGAGCGAGGAGAATAAGTTCAATGACGGGAAGAAGCTGATATGTCCTACGTGCTCTGGTGTTCATTCCGCGGAGAGGTTCTGGATAGTGAACCCGGCGGGTATGGAGGAGTTCATCAAGCAGAATCATGCTAAGGAGAAAGCGGTGCGTGAAAACTATGCGCGGAGGCTCAAGAGAATCACGGCGAAGAAGACACCTGACACAGCAGCAGCAGCGGTGGCGGAGGCGACTTCATCGGGTTCAGTGAGGCAGCGTCGTACGGAGGTATCTGTGGAAGAGCTGTGGAGCTTGGAGAATCATGAGGAAGTTCTGGTAGCCTGTCCTGCTGTTCTTACGGTGGCGGACCAGAAGGTGTTCTACATGGGTGAGGTGTTGGAGGACGCGTGGGTGTACGGTGTGTTCAATCGTGGTGAGGAGGACGCCATGCGAGTACAGGAGGAGTACTCTATGCAGGCTCCAGGAGGTGGACGCCGTGGTGGACGCGAACAGAGAACTATTCTTTGACAGCATGGCGACGAAGTCAATTTTTAATGACTTGTCTATGTTTGAGGGCGCTCAGGTGAATGCGTCAGAAGCTGTGTCTTTCAAAGTCATGGCTGGAGAGGTGACGACGTCTCGCGGAGGAGGCCGAGGGACTACTACCTTATGGAATCGAGTGACGAAGAAGGTTGATGTGCTGAAGGTGGAGGCACAGTACGTGCATGAGTCGCCTTTCAACCTGGTATCCGCTGTGAGTCTGGAGGACAAGTTTGGGCTGTATGCGCAGTTCGGAGACCGTGTGCTGAAGGACAAGGTGGGCTTATGCGAGTACGAAGTCAGCAGAAAGGGGAACGTGTACGTTCTGCCTGAGGTCATCGTGGAGGCTGCGCTGCCGGGGGTGGAGTGCGAGCAGAAGGAGCGCGGTCCGGTGAGGGACAAGTGCAATTGGAAGTTCACCGAGTTCCAGAAGTGGAACGAAGAGAAGGGACCCTTTCACCTGGATATATGTGCTGACGAGCACAATTCACAAGTGCGCGAGTTCTACTCTCGGGTGAACTCGGTGTTTCTTCACTGTCTGACGGGACGGAGCTTCTACGGAAATCTGCTGTACGAAGACATCTTCATTGAGAAATTGCTGACGAAGGTTCTGATGGACTTATCGAAGGACCCCACGAACACTAAGTTTTTGCTGGTGGTGCCTTGCAAACCGAATGCTACCTGGTGGAGGTTGACTACGAAGTTTGAGGAGCTGCATGTGTACTCGAAAGGCAGCGTGATCTTTTCTGCGAGGACAGACCAGTGTTATAACGTGTCCGAGCTGGTGGAGTCGGAGCCTGGTCGTGCATTCATCCAGGGGACTTCGTGGCTGGCCTGTTGTTGTGCTGTATCTGGACCAGTTTGTCGTGCCGAGAGTGGACGCGAAGGTTATCGCTCACATCAGGCTGGGTCACACGTGTGACAAGCATGTTGAGGTCATGGACCTTCAAGGGTTGGACCTTGGTGTGAACTCGGAGGAGCTGAAGAACAGTAGTGTGATAAGCTGTTCTGTGAATTATATGGCGTGCCAGGTGGCGGCACCGAAGAGGCCATCGCAGACGACAGACAGGGGAAGGGTCCCGAAGAGTGTACGGAAGGTGGTAGAGAAGAGGCAGGTGTCCGTCAGAATGGGGCAGTTGACTTTCACTGATCATGGTGGACCGTTCGTGAAGTCTACCAAAGGATATCGTGGATACACTATTCACGTGGATGACTATTCTGACCTGTGTCACTTCTATGTCTGGACACGGAAGCTGGAGTATGTGGACGCTCTAGAAGACTATCGTAATAAGCTGGTCAGAGCAACTGGAAGAGTGTTTGTCGAGGAGGAGACTCGTGTTGAACAGGTGGTGTACGATCTGGACGTGCTGGTATTGCACTCGGACAATGACTTGACCATCGTTTCTGGGAAGACTAAGAAGTACTGTGAGGACAATGCTATCGTGCAGAGGACAACGTCACCGTACTTGCACGAGAACAATGCCAGGGCGGAGACTTGGAACAAGTTCCTGCAGACGAAGGCGAGGGCTATGCTGACGACTGCTGGTTTGCCTGCGATTATGTGGCCTTTGGCGATGAGGCATGCTGTTTTTTCTGATCAACAGGCTATGCAAGCCGAGACTGGGTATGCAGTTCAGTTTACAGATGCTGAGCCAGATTACGATCTGTCTGTGATGCGAGTGTTTGGGTGTCGAGCCTATGCTTTCATCGATGCAATTCTGCGTACAAAGCGGATCGAGTCACGCACTCCTCTGATCTACGTGGGACACAATGAGCGATCAACGGCTTATCTGCTTTACAGTCAGGAGAAGCAGAAGGTGGTGAGAAGTGGCATGGTGCGATTCGATGAGCGCGTCGATCAGTATGGACAGCTGCTGGTGATGTCTTGGGATCCCTCTATGATGAAACCTTTGAAGTCGTTATATCACTGCGAGTCCCTGGATGGAAAGTTCGTTTCAGCCTTCGTGGGAGCAGCGACAATTATACTGGATCTGCGTGTCTACGTGGAACTGAAGGGTGATGCGTTCACTGGTGTAGTTAAGCTGAACAGTGCTGGTGGAGGATCGTTTCGGACACCGGTGAGTGTGTTTCTGGAAGCACGGGTGGAGCATCTTGCGTTGCTGTTTGAGTATTGCATTTTATCCGTTGTTTGAGAAGGTGAAACTGCAGCGGTCAGAATGAAGTGAATGGGAGGCAGCAGTGGTGTGTGTTACGGCACGAGAGGATCATGTGTTGCCGTATCAGGTGATATTGGAATGTCATTGCATGCTGGGGTGAGTGGCTCGGCAATTGATGTGAGTGAGGCTCGAGTGAGGTTTGAGAATCGCCATGTTGCTCTGGCAGCTTAGGAGGAGAAATTGACGGGGTAGCCGTTTGGTGTGACGGAGCCAAAAGGATGGGTTCAGTTGTTGAAGGGACCTGACACAGTGGAGTGGCAGGAGTCGGATCACAAGGAGGAGTGTGCTCTGATTGACGTGAAGCGGGCAATCTTGCCGGTGGAGACGGTGCCTGCGGGTGAGAAGGTTATGCGCATGGTGGCTGTGTACAAGGCGAAGCTGGACTCTGCAGGGGTGCTGACCGAGAGGAAGACCAGATGGGTTGTATGCGGTAATGGTCAGCAGCACGGTGTGCATTATGAGGACGTGTACGCTCCGTGTACTCATCAGCTGTCAACGTTGAGAATTCTGATTCAGCTCATTTTGGTGTTGGGACTGTTGGCCTTTTCTTTGGACATCATCACGTGCTTTTTGAACGGGAAGTTTGACGTGGACACACCAATGTATGTCAGCTGGCCTAATGCACAGACAGTACGGGGAGTACTGTATGGAATTTTGCAGAAGAGCGTGTACGGGTTGAAGCACGCACCGCGCATCTGGTACAAGACGAGCAAGGAGTTTGTGATGGCTTATGACCACAGGCTCCGGGTGTCAAACATTGATCCGTGTTTGTTTTATATTTGGCAGCCCGGGACTCTGGTGGTGTTTGTGTACGCACGTGCACGTGGACGACTACACGGTGTTCACTTCATCAATGCAGTGGAAGCAAGGTGGACTTTTTCAGAGTGTTCAGCGAGAAATGGCCTAGCAAGGACAAAGGGCTGTTCATGGTGGAGTTGCTAGGTATGAGTATGACTTCAGAGACTGTGGTCTAGTCAGAGAATGTGGAATCAGTCAGGTTGGGCTTATCCAACGCATGCTGGAAAGATATGCAATGCAGGACTGTAATCCCTGTACGACACCTATGGAGCCCAGACTGACTTTGATGCCTGTGGACTCGGAGGAGAAGTTGGAGAAACTTCCTTATGTGAATCTGGTGATGGGATTGATGTGGCTGGCACGTTGCTCACGGCCTGATATTCTGACAGCGGTATGTTATCTGGCCAGGTTCTCTCACACTACGGGCAAGAGCATTCGCAACATTTGAAGTGTGTATGTGCTGAGATATTTGAAGGGATCTCTTCATGTGTGTTTGACTATGCAGTGTTGTTCGCTAGCGTCACTGAATGCAGAATTGATAGTGACAGCTTATATAGACGCAGGTAATGCAGCAGATAAAGTGACCAGACGGTCTGTGACAGGTTCACTGGTGCGACTGAATGGCAGCACGGTCATGCATTCGTCAAAATTGCAGAATACAGTTGCAGTCAACACAGCAGAGGCAGAACTGATAGCGTTGTCAGAATGTGCACGGGACGTTGAGTATGTTGTCAATTTACTAACTGAGTTTTCACCTGTCAAGCAGCCTGTTACAATTCATGGGGACAATCATGCCTCGGTTGCACAGGCAAAAAATGTTCTGAACAATGCAGCGACACGTCATGTGACAGTAAGGATTTGATATGTAGCAAAGTTGGTAGAGCTGGGCAGAATTGTGATTGCTAAAGTGCCTATCTACTCAGGAGAATTTGGAGGACTTCTTTACCAAAAGTCTGGCCTTGGAACGTTTTCAGATACTCAGTGCTGTGGCATTGCGATATTTTCGAAGAGCATGAGTAAGGAGGAGTAGGAAAACAGTAGACTCTCACGCAGTGTTAAACACTGCTGGCACAGAATGACTAATTATGAGTAATGATGACAGTTTGGAAATAAGTCAGACTGTCAGAGTATAGTACTATGTGTATATATGTAGACAGAGCAATGATGACAAGGACGGCGCAGCAGAGTCAGCAAATCAATTAAAGATGTATTCAGTATCTGGTTACAGAATACAAAAGTACAAGTAGGAGTATAGAAAGCTATGACTGAGTAACAGGGTCAGCTTTGAGCGGGAACTCAACACTGTTGATAAGCAATGTGCGTAACTCAAAAACACTTTTATGAGATTTAATATGATTCAACTATGTGTGTGAGTTCTAACACATTCTACTAGATAATATGCCTGAGTATATGGAACTAAGTAGAAGTTGATTATCCTAACCCGGGCATGTGTGCCGCATATGGGAGGTGGGACACTATATATCACACACAATCAATCGGTGGAGACAAGTGTATCCAATGGTAAAGTGGTACTCTTTTGGGTAGTTAGCTACATACGTACCGACCAAAGCTGGAGAATTCATGAGGTGCCTCACAGATTCCATTTCCACACAAGGGATCTTTCCACACTTCCACAACCTGAGTGCATTCCTCACATACCAATAACAGCTCGCTCACCTGCAATGATACTTGATATATACCCTTGAAATCCTTGCCTGATGTCCAAATATAATCTTTGTTTCACAAGTTTATTTCACCACTTCATTAGGCACAAATCAAGGTACATTTGCGCGAAGGCCTTTTCTGCAAAACTTTTTTGAAAATATTTTCATTTGATAAATAGCTAGGTCTCCCAAAGCAAATTAAACATGTTGCGCACGTCAGGGATCAAAGTGACTACGGTATGGACAAGTTATAGCCGATACCGCTCGATAATCTCCCATACTTAAGCACATATTTAAATCGCTCGTATCTCGAGATTTAGAACCTGAAGCCAGGGATTTCACAACGGGGAGGCGCAGATGCTCTGCGTGCGAAGCTGTATGTAGTTCGTGGAGGACACAGTGTAGCAGGCAACACATGGTGTGGTGGCGGATGAGGTGTTGCAGCAGTGGCTGAAAGACTTCGACAAGTACCGTGGAAACGCAGTGCTTAGCGCAACTTCAAAGACTGCGGCGAATGCAGACACGCGGGTTGTGAAGGACCACCGGAACCAGCGATGGAAGGAGCGAAAAAAGTACGACGATGAGAAAAAGAGCAAGAAGCCTACATGGAAAGGCGGTAAGGGCTGGGGTGCGAAGTTCGCGGCCGATGCGTGATGTGCGTGCCGCTACATACCCCGTCCAGCGCAACAGCCCTTTCCCGGCGCTGGTCGGGGAAAACTCACCGTGCAATAGCAGGTGCGGCATCAGAGGGGAGCATGGCGCGCGGTGGGCGCCAACTCAGAGGTGATGCAGTGGATTACTCACGGGGTGAAGTTGAGGTGGAATGAAGCGCGGCCCTCCGCCTCCGTTCGACCACGGAGTATCACTAAGGGATGCTACGCGACAGCAGCAGGTGTGGCTGGTTGCGGAGAAGAAGAGGCTGCTGGAGAACGGTGCGTGGACGAGAGCGACAAGGAGGTCACACGTTTCACGCGCATTTTTGGTGCCGAAGTGCCGAATTACGACCAAGTGGAGACTGGTGCGTGGTGGACTTCCGATGGCTGAATCAATGGTGTGTGAAGAATCACGTGAAGAAAGAGAATCTGAAGAAACTGCGCAGGCTGGCGAAGCCGGGCGACTGGTGCTTCAGTTTCGACCTGCAGGACAGTTTTCATGCACTGGGATTGCACTCGGATGCATGCAATTCCGTTCGGGTGGAACGACGCGCCGAGGGTATTCTGCAAGTTCGTGCGTGTGATGGTGGAGGCCCTTCGTTATCCGCAAGCAGCAGAAGCTCGCAGGGAGATCAAGAGGCTACGGGACGGCTCTGTGGTACGACAGCGATCGATGCATGGTTAGTCCGTCGCAGAGCAGGAGGCGTTGGTGGGGACGCGAGCCGGCACGGCGGGATGCGCGTACTGCCGTACATGCATGGGCAATTTTTTGTGCTAGTTGCTTGACTCTCAGCGAGAAGGCTTTCTGCGACGAGAAAAAGTCCAATATGTGCTTCATCGTCTCGGTTCACAACGAGAAGAAGGGGCAGTGGGAGCCAGTTCAGGGGGTAGAGCACCTCGGTTTGGAGATGGACTTGAAGTTGGGACAATTTTGTGTGACAGAACGACAGGTACACAAAATCCACGTCAAGGCGAAGGAAATTATGTGCGACGCAGCGAGAAATCGGCGCTGGATTGCTGCAAGGAGACTGGCAGCTTTCACGGGGCTATGTCAATCGGTGTACCTCGCTCGCCGTTCCAGCGGCGAGACTCTACCTGCGGGAGCTCTACTGCGTACTGGCGGAGAAACGCAGCTGGGGAGCGAAGGTGAAGATTTCTCGTGCAGCTTGGGTGGACTTAGAATGGTGAGCCAGTCTGCCTGTGATGAGCAGGCGCAAGATCTGGAGATCCCTGACAAGATAGAGCCAAGCTGCACACAGATTCTTCGATGATGGCGTGGGGAGGCGTGCTGAACCTCAAGTTCCCGGCGAGAGGTTTCTATCTGGCCAGACGAGATGAGAAATTGGCACATCACGCACCTAGAGCTGGAGGCCGTGTACAAGACCGTGCAGGCGTTTCTGAAGGAGCTGGAGAGCAAAGTCATACAACTTTACAGCGACAACCAGGCAGTGGTGGCGATGCTCTCGCGCTTCACCTCCAGAAACCTGGACTTGATGAGGAGGATGCGGAGACTCTGGTCGGTCCGCAACTTGCACGACATCGAGCTTCAGGCTCGCTCGTTACATCCGCAGCGAGGCCAGCGTGTGGGCCTACAACCTTTCTCGCTGTTAGGATCTCGAACTGGAGGCTCATCAATCGGAACTAGTTCGGTTGGGCCAGCGAGCAGTGGGGCCCCTTCACGGTAGACCGGCTCGCTTCCGAGATCTCCGCGCAGCTTCCGCGGTACTACGCTGCGTGGAAAGACCCGCGGCGCGAAGGCGTGGACTCTCTGGCGTACGACTGCAGGGAGAACAATTGGGTGAACCCCCCGTGGGCGCTGTTGAACGAAGTGGCGCACAAGCTGCGGGAGGAAGGGGCTGCAGCGACGGTGGTGGCCCCGTGCGTACTGGCCAGGCCAATCCTCGTTCAGAGAGCTGGAAGCACCGAGGTGGCGATCATGCCAAGGCGCAGGGACCTGTCCACTCCAAGCAGGCTGGGAGGGTCCAAGCTGCTTAGGCCCTCAAAGTGAGACGCTGTGATGTTCTTCATCGAGGCCTGCCGGTGAGCTACTACGTTGCTGAAGTGCGCAAGAGTCCATCGACGTGTACGACGGCAAGCAAGGTGACCGCGGCCGTGGGCTCAAGAATCGAGGTATTTTGGGAGGACGGTGACTGTTTCTACCCGGGTGTGGTGAAGGAGTTCAACGAGGACGGTAAGGCGCACGTGCTGTACGATGATGGCGACGAGGAAACTCTTGACCTATCTGAGGAGAATTTCAAGATTATTTGCAGCTCGGGTGTGTCGGAGCTGATAGACGCGGCAGCGGACGTGAACGGGAGAACATCGACTGCGGAGGCGACTACAAGGAGAACAAGCGCGGCCGTGCAGTGGAAGACTTCCTCACGCGCTCACTTTGTGAGCGGTGGAGGAGTGAGTTGGGACAGTCCCAATTCACAGACCTGGCAGTGAAGATGCAGCAGAAAGCACTGCTGGACACGACGCTGAACAACTTTGGACCGAAGGCGAGGCGCTTCATTCATTTCTGTGAACAGCACCGGCGTCCGTGGCTACCAGCGACAGGAGCAACTGTGTTGCTGTACACCGCCTCCGTGTTCGACGACGGCGGGTGCGTCAAATCGGCTTCCTTACAGTCGTACCTCTCCGCCATCCGCCACCCGTCACCGCCACGATGACTACAACAATTACCACGAGGATCTGAGATTTCCTGGACCAGCGAAGGGTCATGCTATGAGCCGAGCTGTGAAAGGGATGGCGACCATCCAGGCGGAGCTGGCAGTTCAGGAGGAGAACATCGAGACTCAACGGACTTGGCTGCCGGCAGGACACGTACGGCGTGTGCACGAAGCAACTCTGAACTTGAAACCGCAATCTTCAGAGGATCTACTGTTACTGCGGGCCTTCGCCTACGTGGTCATTGCCTTTGTGACCTTTGGCAGACCAGACACGGGGACGGACATCGTTGTCGCGGCAGCATGTACAGTGTGGTGACAGTGACTTTTCTGTGGTTCCCCTTCGGAAGAAAGGACAACGGCACCACCGAGTGAAGAGGCACTTGTGCATTCCCTGGAAAGGAGTTGCTCTGTTGAGAGAGCTGGTGCTGCACTCGGAAGTGCACCGTGATAAAGCTTGGAGCAAGTCTACGAGGACTCGACCGGATGCCTACTGGCTGCTACGTACCCGAGGACCCGAAGAACTTCAAGGCTTCAGTTGCTAATAAATGGATTGGTCTGGCTCTCAGTGAGCTGGATTATTGAAGACCTCCGGAAGGCGGTCATTTTTCTGCACACATCACTCGGAAGGGTGCCACTATGTGTGCCAGAGCTGTGGGTGTGACAATGGAGAAAGTGTGTTTCTTTGGAGGCTGCTGGTCACAGTTCTCTTCTGCGGCACAACAATACATTGACCTGACAGCTCTGAGGGACGCAGACATGGACTACTACTTCGTGTGGTTAGCATGGTCACAGTGAGAGAGTTCAGTGTTCTTTTGTGTGCCTCACTGTTTTTCATCTCGGGTTTCATGGCAAATGAGGATTCGAGCAAAAGAAAAATGTTCAAATAGGAGTGCAACAGAAGTTTTGTGGTTTCAGATTTTCAGAATCCACGACTCCTGCTACAGTAGAGCCGAATGACACATGTAGCTCCGTGACACAAACAGGATGTACAAGTAGCCACGAAGCGACACGCCTGTTCAGCTCTGTTCCTTTTGCTCTTCCCACCGCTCCCGACCCAGGGACTCTGTTTCCTTTTGGTGACTGGCACAGACAGTCTGGACATTCATCAAAACTAGAATTTAGAAAGCATTCAAAAAAACACTTTACGCATTTTAAACACTTTATTTACAAAATCACTTTGATGAAATGTATTGCAGTGCCTGCGATGCATGCCTTTGGCAAATGAAGATTCGAGCAAAAGAGAAACGCAAAAATTGCCAGTGTTAAGGGCGGAACAATTAGACAATCAAATCGATTTCAACAGATGTAACAATTATGATAATTGATAATCAATAACAAAAATGAAACCGACCAAAAATGATTCTGACCCTTGGTATGAACAGCTGGCCAGAGCTCAGAACAGCTGACCGGAGCCGTCAATAGCTGGCGCAAGCTTACATCACCTGCTGCTGGTGTGAGTTAGTGAAAGCTGAAAGAAACTGGCCCCAGCTGGCCCCAGCTAGGAATAGTACAAGGTGCAAGCTGATAATATATAAGAGCTGCCCATCGAAGCTCAGAGGAGTATATATATATGGTCAAAGCTAGCTGGCAATAGACACTGTGGCGCAAGCTAGCTAGCAGATAGAGTCTGCTGATACAAGCTGGCCAGGGCTGGCAAGAAGTATTAGCCATGGTTAGTCGACAAAGGCAGCAATAGCTAGGGGAATACATACAACAGCAACGAGGGGAATTGGTAGCAACATACAGTTGGGAGGAGCAAGCTACAGCTGGCTGAAATACTGTATGCAATTTCAGTTGGGGTGAGCCAGCAGAAACAGCTGCCGTGAGCTTGCAACACTTGCTAGCCGGTGCTTGCAATCATTTCAGGTGGCCGGAGATTGCAACACAGTCTAGCTAGCCAGCAGAGGTCGTAACCGCTGTCAGGTGCTAGGCATTTAAAGCTGGAGTTAGGCATTTTAACAGCTGGGCAGAGCTTTCAGAAAAAGTTGGCTGAAGCAAACAGCACCTCACGAAACCTTGCAACAGATGCAAAGCTAGCGACAGCTGGACGGACCGTCGAGCTAGCAATATATTTTTAGCTGGCCAAAGGTAAGCTAGCTAGTGGCAACTGGCCAGAGCTAGCAACAGAGCAACAGCTTCACGCTCAGTGATAAGTGTATGCTGGGCGGAGCTAGCAACAGCTGGCAGAAGCTAGTGACAGCTGGATGAAGCGAAAAACAGCTGGCCGAGGCTGGCAGCGAGTGGTGCGAGCTAGGAACAGCAGACGGGTGTGAGTTGGCAGCTGGGCGAAGCTAGCAGTATCTGGCTGTCCCTGAGAGGTAGCAACAGCTGGGTGGCCGGAGCTAGCAACAGTAGCTTGCAACCCGAGCAAGAAACAGCCACCCAGAAGTAAAAACAGATGGCCAGATAGACCCAGCAACAGCTGGCACAAGATCGTGACACCTGGCTATCAGAGCTCTGAGAAACAGTCGGCCACGGAGATATCTAGCAATTTCAGCTGAGCATTTTTTTAATATCTAAACTGGACAGAGCTACTATCAGCTGGACATCGGAGCTAGTACCAATCTCAGAACTCTGGCGTGTGATAGCTAGCAGTCTTAGAAGCATGGCAGTTGGAGGTTTCAAACTGCTGGCCGGAGCTACTAGAACGAGTCTTGGCAAAATTGTGGACCCAAGTTGTCACAGCATGTATACGCATTCACATCTTATATTTCACTTTTACAAATCGAGGCTCCAGACGATCCAACTCACCTGGGTTTTCAGCCAATCCATGAAAGACACATCATACTGTGGCGGGACAACTGCTTGGGCGATGCTCGTTGTCAACTGTCACATACGGGTTTCCAATGGGGTCACGACTAAGATCTTTGAGAACACCTGTATATTATACAGTCTAAACATTTTATACAGTGCAGCACTTCAACCTTAGCATTAGCAAACACAGACTGAAATTGTCAAATTTGAGTAGCTTCTAGCACCATTGACAAAAATTCTGTTTTGCTTTCCTTGGTATCATAGTCTCAGTGTGCTTGCAAGGCCATGCAGGCGGCATGCAACATGGGCAGGAATATCATCTGGCACTACGGTAAATTTTGTCAAATTCTGCATAGTATTGCAACTCAGTGGGCCTTCCTGCCTGCGAGGACCGTAAAACCGTGAACAATGCCCATCGTCGATCGGGTTCTCATACGAAACTTTCTCCGCAAAACTCCTGCCATCTAGTCTAACCGTATATTGCAGCGTTAAGGGGACCTGACGGAAATTAAAGCTAGAAAATGTAAAAGCAGTTCTATGCCGATGGATACTTTATGGTCCCCCGCCGCCGGGGAAAACGCAAGAGAACGAGAACCCGAAGCTGGACACATACCGCACGTGAGTTGGAAGTGTTGAACTGCATGGCCATCACGAACAGGTAAAATATGAACAACGCAAGTTGAGAGAAGAACATAATATATACGTTCCTGACGTCATCGCCCATCAGACTCCATCCACAGTGACACGCTCTCAGTGAAATATGTCGTAGGACGCATGATGATGCCTTGGGAGTGTTGCGTCGGGATCGGTGCTTCCTCCAAACTCTCGTCATTTGTGAAAACATTTGCACCCATAATACGTTTTCCTTATTTACCTCCTAAGGCTGTGCGAATAAGAGAAAAAACACCCTTTTCGGGGTGTGGGGCTTATAGTGCCTCCCCGAGATTCCCTTTTTCCTTCTTTTTAATCCGGCTCATTGGCTGTGCGAATACCTTCTAGGAGTCCGTTGAAAGTCGCGCGTTGTTTAGATTGTCGCATTCGCTTAACCGTTTCGCCAAGTTCAATGGCTCGAACATAACAGTATTAAGCTAATTGTAGCCTACGTGCAGCCTGAGTGCTGCTTGGTGTGCCTCGAGTGCACGCAGCTAGGTGGATAAGATGACTTGCAGGGCGACTGCTCATTTATGGCAGCATCGTAAACAGCGTCACAACTCAGTGACGCGAAAGCAGGGCCGATGAGGGAAGACAATTCATGGACAGTGCGCACCTAAGTTCCACATCCTTTTTTAGAATGTTCAACAGCGATGCAAGAACATACTTGAAGTTTTGGTTGGCGTCATAGCTGCCACAGTCTGCTGCCTTCAATTTTCGGGTAAGACTCAAAATGTGGTGGACACTGCCAGAATTGGCGCGGGGACCCTGGGAAGGTTGGTCCTTAATAACTCGCTGAGCACTGTCATACATCGAGTTCCGCTGCACTCACTCTGAGTTCATGTCTGAATCGTCACCTTATCGCACTTCAAGAAGGTGCAAAAACTGTCGTAAGCTTGAGGTTTGGCGTTCAGAGCGTTCTCTCAACAAGCTTTTAGCCTTTCACCTGAAACGATGTCTTTTTCAGACTGCCCACATCAACATCGGGGGTGCAGCAAGCGGCTCAATTGTGATTTGCGTTGGTTAATTATGATAATTTTCACATGGGGGGGAATAATTATCGATAAATTACTAATAATTATCAAAATCAATAAATTACTAATAGTTATCATCAAAATCTCAGAATCCTTAAGTGTGTGAGACCGCCGCGTGCTGCTAGGAACGGCGGAAGTTCTTGAAAGTGTGGATGAGGTCTTCGCGGCGATCGCCCACCAAGCACCATGCACCAACCCACCATATCCAGGCCTGCAGCCGCAGGATGCAGTCAACGGTAAAATCCAACGGTAATAAATAATTGACCCAAATAATATTGCTTTTAGGGGTGGATAATTATCGATAAATTACTAATAGTTATCATAGATGATAATTGTCGTTGGCACGTCATCGACAACCAATGGTGTTTTGCCATTTGTACAATTACAAAAGTCGTATTATCTTAGCTGTATGATGAACTGTCTGATGTTTCACTGTCACACTGCTCCACATGAGTATAAGTCCAGGTGTACTTCTACAAGTCCAGGTGTACAGTGCGGGCCCGTTTTTAAGCAACAGTGTATTAAGCAATCAGCGCTGCATTTCTAGTGCCCTTCATATTTAGCAGGGGTGTATACATAAGCAAATTGCTTATTTTGCAGCCGCTGGGTCGAAAATGACTGTTGCTTATGAAGGGGCCTACACTGTACTTGTATATGTCCAACTGTACATTATACCCCGTGGTGACATGACTGTCACGAGCAGTGATCGAGCGAGACATCATCATCAGGCAGAACAGTCAGACGGGCAAGGCAGGGCGACATGAACATTAAAAATAAAATATTTACCATCGGGTGTAAGATCGCAACTTCCATCTCTAGATTTTAGGGTTTCCGAGGCAAGAGCGAAGAGCGAAAGCTATGTCACTGCAGTTAGGGTTTAGCATAGCGAACAGTCTACTACAGGCTATGTGAGCGGCTAACATCTTGTAATTGTAGCTAATTCTACTCGCAGAAGTCATTCCAATCTTCAGCGGGGGAGATACTGTGCTCACACTATTGACTTTAACCCCTCACGAGGTCATCAATAGTTAGTTTTTTTAAATAGTGTTTTTGGGCCATCGTGAATTATTTAATTGTTTCCCTATTTTATTGATTTATTCTCCACGATTTTCCCGGTGGAGAATTATTTCATTTCCATACTATTGACTATTTATATTGCTCGCATTGAGAGCGGTCGACTTATTTAATATTTCAACTATTCATTTGTCGCACACCGACATTTAATTGCATTATTTATATCGGCACTATCCATTTGTTGCATACCGACGTTTAACTGCTAACTGTAGTATGTAATTGTATGCGATTTTCATCCAATCAACTGTGTAATTGCATTCCACTTACGTATTATAAAACACTTAAACAAGTCTGTTTTACATACTCCAAAATAACTTGTGGCGCTCGAGGGCCCAGGTGCGCTATCGCAAAACTGAGGAGTATTCACTCACTCTTATGCACTTGTGCCGCTCGAGGGACTAGCTACGCTCGCTATCGCGAAACACGCATGTGCCGGCAGGAGTATTCACTACAGTAAGTCTTATGCACTTTTGGCGCTCGAGGGACCAGCTCCGCTTGTAGCTTTATTTTTACCTTGCCTCTGGGCTTTCATCATGGCACCAAGGTTGGCTAGCACACTACTCGTGTAGGCTGAAAATCTTCAGGGATGGAGCCAGGAAAGTCCCCTTCGTCAAGCTCCCAACAATATTATATGAACTCGTCGTTGAAAAAAGAACACCAAGCCTGAACAGGGGACTTCCCTCCAGTGCAACCATTTACCATGGCGTCGGGTTTCAATACCCGAGTCTTGCTGTTCAGGGCTTTGAAACAGATAACAGTCCACTTCCTCTTCGTCTTTTCCATGAACTTAGGGTCCTCCTCCTCGTCGTCGTCCGAGAGGTCCTCCGTTTCAAAGCCTGGTGGCCTGTGTGCTATCGGGTCCGGCGTGGCGTCGGAGGCCTCCACGACCTTCAACCGGGGGCTCGAAAAAATGGACGCCTGTGGCAGCCGGTCCAAGCGGCGACGCTTCGCCATCATATCCCCAAGTGTCACAGGTCTACACATGCACACATCCCCCAATCCGCGGAGTTTGCAGATCAAGCATTTGTCGGTCATTGTTCGTTCCCACGCCAGCGGAACGCAGTTCGCGGAGGTCCGTTTCGGGTTGCTTTGGACGTTTGGAACGAAAACCAACACAAGTCGAAGTGTTCCGATCTGTGTGACACAGTCCTCGCTAGAGGGAAAGATTGCATTCCAATTGAGAGATTCTGCGATCTGCATACTTATTGGCTACCGGTTGCAGCCAGCGTATACCACTTGTCCACGATCGCTTATTTTTGCGGCTATTTGCCTTCAAACAGCGTCTTTCGAGGACACTTATTCATTTTTGCGGCTATTTGCCTTCAAACAGCGTCTTTCGAGGATACTTATTTATTTTTGCGGCTATTTGCCTTCAAACAGCGTCTTTCGAGGATAAATATTTATTTTCTGAACTATTCCTTATTCCTTTTTACACGGAAGGGGGGGTCCTATATAATTAATATAAGTACTATTCCACTATTGATCACTTCTTCGCCTGTCGGAATTATTTAATTTCCATCAATTGTCGATCGATTACGATTTTTGAGGGGAATAATTAATTTTATTGAAAGTCAATAGTGTGAGCACAGTATCAGCCCAGCCAGTCTCCTGCATGGCTTCGCGCGCGTTGGAGTAATTGTAGACGTGGCGGTCGTTTGAAGAAACGTGAGAGATGGTGGGGCCATGGTGATAATGGACGTTGATGACAGCGTTGTTGCCAACGTTCCAATTCTGCATTTGGGGAGCGTTGGGAATGATAGGAACAGTGAAATATATATATGTAATGGGCGGAGTCGGATATATATATATATATGTCACAGAAACCTAGAACAAAGCTGTCAGGCAGGCGCTATACGCTATACCTGACTCACTCGTGGGGTATATCGGATGAGTGCAATCGATGCGCAAGAGCCTCAGCATTCCATTTCTGTTTTACTTTTGTTAATGCGGTTAGCGATGCGAAAGTTATCCTTGCGAATTCGTTTGCGTGAAAACAGATACTCGCATGTGAAAACAAATGCTTCCCGCAAGTGGGCGCAAGTTGCCCGCTTGAGTGGAATTCATGGGGACAGAGACTTTGACCCCCCACACTGGGGGGTGCCTCTGCCCTCTCTGTCACCCCTCAATCTGAGGTTCCAGGTCAGCCTGCTTGCCGTGAGCTGAGACAATAAAACTATGTCTCACTTTTATTATCTCATCTTAGTTCGAGTGTGTGCTCTAGCCTGCTGTGACACCGTCCAGCTTCCGTGATTTCAGGAGACAAATAAATACATATATCACTACCTTCATATATATTTACTTCACCGTCTCCATGAGGTTATCGGGCATTTACCACCGGTCCGTGTCCGCTCGCTAGCTCCCGCCTTTTTCTTTGATCCCGCGGCATTCGCGGTATTCCGCAGCACATCGCTGAACGTATCTGACTGAGCCCATCGCTCTTTATCACATCTGACCTCCTCGTGCCCCATCGACACATCACATCTGACAAGGAGCCCATCGCCCCTTGGTTTCGTCCTTCGCGTTGTACACTTCGCGTTTCATCAACATTTCGGACTACGTAATTCCAGCAATGTCAGCCGACCGCCCTTCGCTCGGCGCCCGCCTTCGTGCATCCCGGGGTGCTGGGGGGAATTCCCCTGGCACTACTCCGCCTGATACTGTAATCCCGCTAGGGACGGTCAGCCGGACCCCATTGTGCGGATGTCCTCACTACGTCGGCGCCCTACACCTGCATCTCGGGCAGCCACGTCCGCGGAGTTCCACGTTGACGCCTCTGTGTGGGTCTCCACCCCCGTTCGTGCCTCCCAACGTGCTGAGTTCGCCGACAAATTGGACTACGCCTTCGCCTACGGCGAGGAGTTGGCTAAGCTCTTCAGGGTAGAAGTCTTCCAAAATTCATTGCGGCCCGATATTCAAAATTTCGATGGCCCGGTTTCGGCCAGCGCGGTCAGGCCATGAAATATGCACGGCCAGCCTTCGGCCGGCTTGTCCAACGATTTACGGGTCTATTGACCAGACTTGTTTGGCGGCCCGGTTTCGGCCAACATGAAGATTTGCTTTTTCGGCATATCGCGCGTTTCCCTAAAATTTTCGATTAGGCTGTAAACTGACCGCATGCCTACGTTCGATAGCTTGAAATGACGGCATCAATCCCCTCTACGTGTGACACCAAATTACGGGACGATTGGATACATGATGTGTATGTTATGGCCCGATCAGTAAACCCTATCATTCTGGCGACATATGTCGCACATTTCCCTAAAATTTCCGATTGGACTGTAAACTGACCACCTGCCTACGTTCGATAGCTTAAAATGGCGGCATTGGTCTGCTCTACACGTGCCACCAAATTACGGGACGATCGGAATGCTGCTGCAACCACGGGTGAAAGTATTGTCGAAATGAAATTGTTGACACAGCGTGCAAAACATACTTGCACGCTCCTCATCATATACAAGCCAAGGGCGCTTTTCACTCCATTGTGGGAGAAATTTGCGAGTTTCTTCTGTCTTGTGCAACTTGCGCTGTGGGTCACTATGTGCTGCAGAACTCTTCCGTTTCGACGATGGCGCTGAAGGCTGCGAAGTGTTCGTGGTTGATTGACTCAGGTGCACACTGTTCAATCTCTGTAGCGCTAGCTAGTCTCAGGCTCTTTCCCAGGACGACGCTTCGTTATGAAGAATCGGAGTAGGGTTCTAAGGGGTGCCTCCAGCGTGAGCGACGTTCGCCGACGGCACAGCGGCATTCGCAGCAGTCGAAGCAGGTGGTTTCGATGAAAATGCGCCTTTCAGTTTCGCGCGTGTTTCTCCTAGTGCTTTCTTAGAACGTTCTGCGACCTTGCGACTGTCTAGGGGCTTAGCGCCAGGTTTCCACGACAAAAAATATACTGCTGCATTCTGGCGTCAGGCCTCAGTAGGGACTGCGGTTACGGATACGTTTTGTGGAACTGCATCTGAATCGCGCTGACTACAGTAATCACTCACCTTTAAGAAAACCGGAGATTTGGGGTCAGCCAGCTAATTCCACCAACTTGCGTACCCCCCCCCGCGCCATTGTCCTGGAATCGGTAAAATTAGCAAGTATTTTCTTTCAATCAACCAATTCTCTTAAAAGTCCAATGATAAACACTTAAAAAGGCGACATTTTCAAAATTTTCCGTCATGGCGCCAAGACCCATATTTCTTATTTTCGAGGATTCCATAGCTCAAAAAACCCACTTTTTCTCGACAACTTCGGTACCCCCTCCCAAAAGCTGGCTGGTTTCTTATCGCCGGGTTTTCTTAAAGGTGAGTGATTACTGTAGTATCAGTTGCCAACGCAAAATTGCCGGTATTACTTTGAAAAACTGTTTGATCGGTTGTCTGTCTGCAAGTTCGTGGTGGCTTCAGAACTCAAGTCGACCACCATTCTGACCTCATCATGACCCCAAGTGGAGTCGGGATGCGTAAGGACACGAACCCTCTGAAAATAAATCCGTGGGAAGCTGATCTCATCACTCCTGTTGGTCTCAATTAAAATACTCGGACCGGTTTCATTCGTTGTGTCAAGAACAAGATCCCAGCACAGGTCCGCTGTATCACACGCGCCTTGATTCTCAACGGTGTTGGGATATCCCCCCCCCACCCACGAAAAAGGAGCGCAAAAAACTGATGCCGCGAAAAAAGATATAACAAGCGCGAGAAAACAAAAATCGCGCATAGTGAAGTTCCCAGATGTCAGGGATATGACCGATGACATATGTATCATACGTGTCATACGTGTCATACCTGTCATACCTGTCATACAATGTCATGTCATGTCATGTCATATGTTATAATGACATACAGTCGTCGAGTATTCAGGTATTCAGGTCAGTACGGTCGACTATGACATGTACAGTCATAATGTCTGTCGTCCACTCACCATGAGTGACATCTGTCATCGAGAAGCCAGGTACGGCATCGAGATGGCGAAGCAAGACAAGTTCTTGAAGAACGAACTGTTCTGAGAGGACGCGTCTTCGCTTCAAGCATGAACTGAACAACATGCGAGTATCAATGGCTATTTCGACCAGCCGATACGCTTAGTTCACCCAATGCTCTCGGGTTCACAACCCGATGGTGGCAACGCTTATGGAGCGTGAGGGCATTGAGGTATATGAGGAGCATTGCATGCGCTCAAGCAGGCACTTCTGGACACCAGAGCGCTGCACTCATACCCACCAAGTATTGTTGCGAGCTTGCTACAGTTCAATAGCAGCCGCATAGTCTTTAAGGTTGATATCCAACCTTGACAGTGGTATCGAAGCGACGGTTCGGAAAAACCGCCTCAGATGTAACGGCACAAGGCACACGATGTGACCTGCGCTACGATCGCGTATGCATGGGCACGATGTGACCCGCGCTGATGACGTAGATTCGGGCTGCATCCCAAGAACTGCGATGCACCTTCGGTGCGATGGGCTGCATCCCAAGAACTGCTACCCAGCTTCATCGCAGGCTGCCACGTCATGACATCTGAGGTCGGACCTCTGAAAAGTAACTCGACACGAATGTCGTGAGGTCACGACACTTTAAAGAGGGGAGATATGTCCCGGATCGAAAGATGACAGACGCCCGCAGTCGCGATGTTGGTACGTCGTCGTCGATGTCACACGCAGGGTAGATATCTTCCGCGGAGGTGACTCGGCCCGCATTGGGAATTTACTTCGGCCACATTTCGGCCCGTCTCGGCCCGAACCCAAAATTGCCCGCCGCAGGCGCAAAATTTTAATTTTAAGTATGACAATTTGTCAAAAATCGATGAATTTTGGAAATTTATCGATTTTCCCCTCAATGCGACTCGGCCCATCCGCAACTTTTCCTTCGGCCCGCCTTCGGCCCGGGCCTCCGTGACACGGCCCCGGGCCGGCCAATCCCAGGAAGATATCTTCCCTGGTCACACGCATAGTCGATCATCGATCTGTAACAGTCCGATCTGTACGAGTACCACTGAAATGCGCGAAAGGATCATCATCCTCCGCGTAGCTCAGTTGGTTAGAGCGTCGCACGAGAGAAGCGAACGTCACGGGTTCAAATCCCGTCGTGGAGCACTTTCGCCCCATGACGATATACATGATTTGACCCGCGCCGGCTCGTACAGTGAAATCCCCGCACCGATTTCCAACCTTGACAGTGGTTATTCTCCGCTCAGGCAAAGAACGAGGACATAAGTCTGTGTGCAGCAGACGATATATTGTATATAGATTTTGTATATTGTGTGTGCGACAGGTTTCGCGCATACATATCGGCGACAGAGCTCGCACAATACATAATATATCGTATATCTACAAGCGTACAATAGCATTCGCTGCAACATCGTCAGCAAACGGAGTGCGCAATAAATCATCAGCGCGAACACATTCGCAGCTAACATCATTCGCAGCAATATCATCAGCAAATAAACAGCGATAAGGTGTGCGCACCGCGTACGGATCGCACATGCATGCTGTCAACATTTCGCAGGGTTGGTATGGTATACGAGATACAGACGCGCGAACGAAAAATGATCGTCAGTATGTATGATTCACATCAACTGCGACAGGACGCACGAAATTTCGTTATCCGCGCGATCGCATTCATACCATGCGACATACACCGGCGACAACGACATACTGTGTGAAATAAATTGGCGACAACGATATTCGCTAATAATCCGCACGAATCGTTCCGTGCAACGCACACATATGATAATTTCGCTATTTGCAAATGATCCGCACGAATCGTCCATCACGACGCGCACGTACGATGATTTTAGCTCGTCAGTGCGATGCGCACCTGCTATGATTTCATCGTATGCAGGGGACGCACGATTTGAGGGCGCATGATCCGTGGTGCATCTACATGCAACGCTACATACAATATGTGTTACGCGCGTACATAGCATGCAATCACGATGTTCATACAATACTTGCAGATGTACATACAATATTTTGCAGTCGGACGCATAGTTTTACATCAGATGAACATATGATGCTGCGCAGTGATATGTGCATTATACCAATCATCAGCATACACACATATGCGGTACAATAATAGTGTGCAATGTCATCACCATTTCACAAACTTACTATGGTATACACCATGCAGCACGATTCCAGTATTATAATACATGCTGACAGTGAGTGACAAGTTAATACACTTATGGCACTAATCACAAGTCATCATCACTATCACATACTGCAACTTGCCATTATACTGTAACTTGTGCACCATTCACACTGTTATAATAATCAGTTTGGTCACAAATACTTGGCATACATGCACACATATGCATATCCAACTTGATCACGATAACCGTTGGCATACATATGCATATACTAACAGTGTAACATGTGTCAGATATATAGTCGGGTGTATATATCGGATAACGGAGAATAAACCCTGAGTTAAGGGTTTCGATATCAGAACGGTAAAAGTCTCAGATTGATAAAAGAGATACACATAAATACTAACGGGTGTTTCCCGTCTACTGGTGACGGTCACCCAGCCTACTATAGGAAGTGACAGGTGACAGTCTTTACTGTCGGTGTGTCACATCCAGCACACCACCTAGGGTGGTGACCGGAGCTAGTAGTGAACGAAGCAAACAAACTCCCTACTCAACTTCAGGAGGAAACTGTAGCACAACTGGGGGCCTGTACTCTTGGTCAGGGCGGTCCCAGGTCACAGCAAGATTGTCAGATACTGCTGTTACTTTGCTAAAACCCTAAACACAGCTCAAATTCAGAGAGCCCTTCTGCACATCTAGGAGGCTACACTACGGCTAACTCCCAGGCAGGCACGGCGTGACTCACTCTAGCCACTAGTGGTCTTCGGAGCTGTCTGCCCGGCTCGGAGCAGCGTGACTGTGAAGCAGTTGCCGGCCCCCGGGGCCGGTGATGAATCATTCGTAGAAGAAATTGACGGATTCTCGATCACGGGAGGCTGCACCGCACCGGGATGTTGCCAAGTGCTGCCCGACGGTGGAGCCTCGTCATCTGAAGATGAAGCCGGCGACAGCGGAGGGCCGTCCACAAACAACTCGGCAGGTGGTGGCGGCCCGGGATGCCACGGCATCGGAGCCATGTAGAGGCCCTGCCGTCTCTGCTCCCGCCGTTGGCGACGAGGCGGAATCGCACACGGCACGCCATGAACCGCTTCAGGTGGCGAAGCCCCTGCAGTCGGGACTGCTGCGGCAGTCCACGGAGCACCACCGACCGGTGGACCCGTGCATGTGCGCGCATCGGCACCACCGACACCGGCAACGGCATGCGGCGCGGCGGTGGCACAAATTACAAAGAGTGCGCACACCAAGGAGGAAGTGAGGAGAGACCTTCCGAATTTCGGAATGCCGTTCCCGCAGCCGTACCGTGGCCGCGGCGGTGTCACCGAGGCATCTCCGTCGTCATCGTCGCTCGTGGCGTAAGCCGCGGGCTCGTAGTCGATCACGCGCTCCGGCGCCTCAACCGCGGAGAGCAAGTTCATGCTCGCGGCCGGCTCGTCGGGCACCAATGCAATCCCCGTGCCCTCAATGAAGTCGGCAAACGTGCGGGTGACGGGAGGGCAGAAGGGGTTTGGCGGACCGGTCCAATCCTCCTCGGACTCAACCGACGCGGGCGGGGAGTGCGCGGGTGGCTCCGACACCACCGGCATGTCGGCAGTGAAGGTGTTGATGTTGAACGTGGAAGCTCCAGCCGCGTGCGCCATCTCAGAGAACTCGGCGACGGCGGACACGAGGACCTCACCGCCCTCCTCGCAGAACGAGCACGCGGAGAGATCGGTGAAGACCTCCGGCTTCCCGCCCGCAAGCATGCAGAGGGCGTCGAACTCCACGGGGTCGCTGTTGTCGATGGCGTGTTGGAACTTCGCGGCCAACACGGAGTTCTCGGCCTCTTCGGCGAAGGCGAAGGCCGAGAGTCCGGTCCTGCCCCCGTTCGGGCAGTCCCGGTGCCAGTGCCTCGCCTTCCCCTTAAACACACTATTCGATGAAAATGACATTATCATATGTCATTTTTGGATTTATATATATTTCAAAAAAATCAGGGTTTAGTGATATTTATGCGCGAAATAGGGATACATAAAGGCAACACGGTAGAAAAGTGCAGTATGCGTACAATGAAAACACCGAAATATGCATACATGTATCATTCTTTATTCAAATGTTTACGAGTAGAGTACTTTTCACCCTATACCGTCGAGGCATGACTGATACTATCAGTCAGGGCGGTCGACAAATCCTACTATTTTAATCATCATTATCATCTGCGTCATCTTCATCATTCTCTTCTTCCTCAGATTCGGCAGTGGCCGCTTCCTTGCCCTTCGCCGTCGGTTCGCTCTTCTGTTTTGGCTTCGTCTCGGCGTCCTGATCGGGCTCGTTGTCGAAATTGATCAGCCGTTGCTGCGCAGAGCTGACCATGAACTGGTCGTGGTCGAAGCCGATCGCGTTCATACCACACCTCATGGCGGCCATGGACGTCGAGCCGACGCCGCAGCAAGCGTCGAGAATCCAGTTGAGTGGATGGCCGTTCTCATCCATCTTGCCCGGATTGTCACCAAGCATGTGGCACTGGATCAGCTCCATCAACAGAGCTTGGGGTTTCTGATGGTTATTCACGGCTTTGTTGTCGCGTTTGAACATCTGGTGCACAACCGGGAAGCCGCGCAAAAGTGACGCGCGGCTCACACGTTCACCTTCTCCAGTATCAAAGTTGAACATCCACTCCGGCTTTTTAGTAGACTCCCCCTGGGCATCGCTCTTTACATGGTACCCCAGGACGCCACATTCAACGTCATTGTAGCGCACGGCCTTGTTGGGGTTCATGTTCACGTTCTGCTTGTGCCAGAAGAACCGCTCCGCGCGGCCGGAGCAGTAATTGTCAATCACCTCCAGGAAATCGCTTTGTTGGACGAAACCGCAAAAGATAGCGATAGTCCATGCCGGGGCGGTGGTCTTGGCGTTGAAAGACTCCAGGAACGGTTGCACCTCCTCCTTGGTCATCGCGTCGGGAGTCTTCTCCTTGTCAAGGGCGTAATTGCAGTCGATGATCGTCCCCGTGAAGGGCAGCCTCGGGACGTCCTTCATATCGCTCATGCTGCCCTTGACGATCTTCCAACGAGGGAACATCGGCACGTTCGTCTCATGTGTGGGCTCGTCGTCCTCAAGGCCTGCCTCTCCTGGAACCTTAAGCTCCGGCCCCTCGGTCCGCGCCTCCCGATAGAGTTTGATGTCGACTTTCACCTCGACCTGTTGCAAGCCTTGGATGTGCCCCGCGCGTGGCGCCTGCGCTTCTTTGAGATTCGCCCGCGCGTTCTCGACGTAATTCAAGATCGCGTGCGGAACTTCCCCAGATCCCCCCCGGCGCGCTCCCCCCTGAGTTGAAGGTAAGCAGCCGATCAACGACTCGATTTTCTCTTGGGAGCTCCAGTAGGGGGTGAACTCGTTCTTGAATTCGTCCCAGGTTTGCAATCCCGCCGCGGACACCAAGTGCTTCTGCACCATGCGTTCCTTCTTGAACTGGCTTATCATCAGGCCCCCCTCTTTTACTGACAACTCCTTGTTGATAATCTGGCGCAGATACGTGTCCACCTTGTCGAACTCCGCCTCCCCCGCCAAGCCGCCCAAGTTAATCCAGAACGTCATACCCATGGATTTGGCATTGTGGAAAAACTGAGCTTCTTCCACCAAAATGCCTGCCCCTCTAGACGAGCCCGCTCCGTGGTCCCCGCCTCCTCGTTGCACCTCGTCTTCCATCTGTAAGTAAAAAAAACATTTTTAGCATGTCTTAAAATATAGAAAAGGATGCTTTGGGGGGGAGAACATTGTTTGAAGCAGAAGTAAAAAGTAATTTACCTGTCGGTTGGAGGTGCCCTTTTTGCCAGCTTTCTTGGCGGGTCCCTTAGCGGGCGAAGATGAGGCCTTGCGCTTTTTGGTCTTCGAAGCCATAGGGTTTTTCATGGTCTTCAGCTCAAACCTTCTGTAAGCCTCCATGATGCTAACGCAGAGGTCCCACGTCTGCGGCCGGAAATTGGCAATTGTCCAGTGCATGAAGTAGTGGTTGATTTGAGTTTCGCCGAACACCGAATGCTTGGACATCGCTACTTGCTTCACATGCGTCCTCATAGCTTGGTTCAAGTGAGACATTACGGGGTACCAACTTGTGACCCGATCGAGGTGAGCGTTGATGTCATCGTCCAGCGTCTTCACCGTCACCTCTACCGCAGGGAGTGCATCAGGGTCTCCCTCGCGCTCAGACGTCTGCACATTCTCCATGTACTGGAATCCCTTGGGATATTTCTCGGGATCCGGGACTGAAAATCCATGCTCTGATTCGAACTCCGCCATTTTTTGCACCAGCCCTCCGACCTCGTAATACCCAGGTTGATAAGGGGTACCCCGTTCGGTGTCCTCGGGGACGCCGGCGACGAACTCGGAGATCAACGCTTCTCGGTAAACCCTGTACACGACCCCATGCTTTTCGAAAAGGGTCGAACGAAGCCCTTGCATGAACTGGGTGTTGTCTTTGCCTTTCGTCTTCTGGTCGATTTGGTTCTGCATCTCGCCTAAAAACCGAATCATGTCAGGCGTGAGACCGATGTAGATCTTGCTCTCGAAGTGCCAGAAAGCTATCTCCAACGGGATTTCCTCGTGACACTCGTCGGTGGCTTGATAACAGTGCTGGTGCCCAAAAACCTTGCCTCTGTATTTTCCCTCGAGAGCTTTTCTCAGGGAGAATTCGGCACGGGTTTTGACATCGTCGATCGCAACAAGACCCGCATTGAAAGGGGCCCACGGGTTCTCCTTCCTGCTGGACTTGATCTCGTTCACCCAGCCCCTCTCTTGATCCCGGCAGGCCTCGTACCCCGTCGCGTGGTACAGGCATTCAATGGGGAGACGAAACACACTCCCTTTCTCGGCCGCCTCGTCGGTATCCATCGGGTTCGGCCACCGGTGCTCCATCTCGATTTGCCTGCACAGCTTTGCTTTCTCCTCATAATCCATCTTTGCTGCATGCTCCACTGTCAGCTTAGCGTGCCACCCATGTGCAGCCACCTCGGCTGCCTTCCTTGCCTCGGATGGGGTGGCCACTTGAGACATATCCACATTAGCGCCCGCTCCAGTAAACGCTCTGGAGCCACCAGGTCCTTGAAGGGCGCGTTCGGCAGCACGCTGCACATCCGTTCTCCTGGCAGCCTGGGACAAGACGAAACTGTTCATTAGCTAATGAACGCTTTCCGACCAGGGACAGGCTCAAGGCGCGCGTTTCGAGGCGGAAAGCGTTCATTAGCTAATGAACGCTTTCCGCCCAGGAACAGGCTCAAGGCGCAAGTTTCCAGGCGGAAAGCGTTCATTAGCTAATGAACGCTTTCCGCCCAGAGACAGGCTCAAGGCGCGCGTTTCCAGGCGGAAAGCGTTCATTAGCTAATGAACGCTTTCCGCCCAGAGACAGGCTCAAGGCGCGCAAGGGACGTACCGAAACGTGCGCAACAGGTATTTCGCCACCAAGGCTGAGGTCATCAGGCACTGCCGGTGGCCGCCTGCTTTGCCAAAAAGGAGCTGTAATCGACGATTTCCACGCCGTGTTTACATAGCTCGCTATATAGAATTCTTTGCTTTTTCCTTGGTTTTCTGCCCTACTTTTCAAATCTTGCAAAGCTGAAAGCCGATTCGTGTGCTTAGGACAGCTCAGGTCTTCCTCAAAATTATCGCTGTCTAGTTCGATCACAGTGTGCTTGTTTTGTTTAAGAGCGACGAAATACAAAATTGGAATTTTGTTTTCAATTATACTATACGCAACACGTCTTTCTGTAAGAAGATGACCTCCTTCTACAGTCGTAGAGCTGTATTGAGGAAAACTGTAAATCATTTCTTCACCCATATCGTTTGGGTCTTCAGGGTGGATTATTATTCGCAAGGTGTCTGCAGGATTGTCGGATTGTAGCGTTCTAATAATGCTCCACTTGTGGCCAAGGTACAACTGGAAAGTATGATTTTCCCTCAGTGCTTGAAATGTTTCTGCTGTCGCCATACTGAAATGAGAGAAATTGGCTGTCAACTGTGAAAGGGGTGTGTGTGAAAGAACTTTGGAAAAGTGATGTAACTTTAGCAAAATATTGTAAGTCATTTCTGGCGGCTGAAAATGACATGTCAAATATCGATGACGATTTCCGTCAAAAATGACATCTGCTGTCGCTTTCTGATTCGGTGTGTTCAGATCAAGGATGTGATTTTAAGATATGCTGGTGTCATTTGCGCTGAAATCGAGAATCGATCGATTCAGTAAGATAGAAATTCTCCGTTGACTCGCAAGTTCATATCATTTTCAGAACGAAAAAAACGGCTTCATAAGCTAATGACGGCTAATTTTGACGAAAATATGTTTTCTATTCCTTTTGATGAGGGTTGCGAGATTATCTGCAAACCGTGCCCGGGAATAGTTATTGAAGATTCTATGGAAATAGGGGCTGACTTTTTTGATAATGAGCCAATTCCAAGCACAGCCCCGAGCGCAAATACGCAATTGGTTCTTTGGAAAGCGCCTTTGACGTCTAGATCGGAAGTTAGCTCTAATTCTTCACGCGTTTCCGGGACACGCGCTTTGCGCGAAATTGACTTACAAGAGATAAAAAGCAAACTAGAATCAGAATTTTCAGAGACAAGTTTAGACTTGCTTAATGAAGACCCTCTTCGGTGCATTAACGGTGAAGTAAACAAGCAGATTGTAACGCGCAAACCGTACGAATCCGACATACGCAAGAAACAATATACAGGCGTAATTAGTATCAAGCAGCGACGTTTGCAGGCTGACAGTATATCAATGGCAGAAACCATTAAGTGCAATTGCAAGTCGTACTGCTGTCTATCTTTCTCATCGGCAGATATTAAGTCCTTTCGCGAAAATATTTTCAGTATGTCGCAAAAAGATAGGAAGGAATACTTCATCAAAGACTTGCTAAAAAACAGTTCACGATCTGAAGACAAATTCGACTTCAAATACTTTTTGGCCAAGAAGCAGGTATGTTTTTTTTTGAACTCGTTCATTAGCTAATGAACGGTCTCTGGCCAAAGCGCGACTCACACTTAGACACTTTGGCTGCGGGAACCGTTCATTAGCTAATGAACGGTCTCTGGCCAAAGCGCGACTCACACTTAGACACTTTGGCTGCGGGAACCGTTCATTAGCTAATGAACGGTCTCTGGCCAAAGCGCGACTCACACTTAGACACTTTGGCTGCGGGAACCGTTCATTAGCTAATGAACGGCCTCTGGCCAAAGCGCGACTCACACTTAGACACTTTGGCTGCGGGAACCGTTCATTAGCTAATGAACGGTCTCTGGCCAAAGCGCGACTCACAATTAGACACTTTGGCTGCGGGAACCGTTCATTAGCTAATGAACGGTCCCTGGCCAAAGCGCGACTCACAATTAGACACTTTGGCTGCGGGAACCGTTCATTAGCTAATGAACGGTCCCTGGCCAAAGCGCGACTCACAATTAGACACTTTGGCTGCGGGAACCGTTCATTAGCTAATGAACGGTCCCTGGCCAAAGCGCGACTCACAATTAGACACTTTGGCTGCGGAGGAGAGTGCTGACGAGCATGCGACGGCCGTCCCGCCTGCAGACGTGCAGTGTTGGGGGTGTCTCCCAAGCGTCTTAAATTGGCATGACCTACCAAAACCCTTATGCTTTTTTTGGATAATGTGTTAATAATTTTTGAGTGACGGTGTCTTTTTTTTGTAACAGGTGTGCTTTAAGTTCTACTATATGGCTTACGGCATCAGCTACGGGTATCTTCAAGACTGTCGAACACGCGTGCTCGAGGGCCGACACACGTTTGTTCATGGATTGACGTACGAGGAGGACAACCGCAAGATTTCCCTGAAACGCGAGTCGGTCGTCGCATGGCTCGAGAAATACGCGGACGAATACGGACAACCCCAACCTCACAAACCCGAGAAGCACCTTTCGGATGGATTGACCATCGAAGAGCTGTGGGACGAGTACCTTCAGAGCTTGGGTGAGAATGAGGAGAGCAAAAAACTCTCTCTCAGTTACTGGTACAAAATATTTGAAGAAGATTGCAGCAAGTGGCTAAAGATTCCATCGGTGAACCGATTTTCTCACTGCGATGTTTGCGCGTCCTTCAAGTTATTGAAGGAAGGCTTAACCAAATCTCAAAAAGGTGAATATTCATGAATAGCTTTGTGATGTGTTTATATGTTTATGTAATTTGTTCACTGACCCGAATTTGTGTATCATGCACAGGGCAATACAACGGGCCTCTCAACAAACATCTGGCAATCGCACGAGCGGAGCGCCAGAAGTTCTACAAACATGGTCGTAAAGCGAATATGACCAAGAGCATTGCCATGAACAAAACTTGGCATAAGTATGCCTCGGTGATCATCGATGGCATGACGCAGTGGACCACCCGACTGCCACACTTTCGACGTATCCCTAAACATCTGGACTCTAAGGACTTCCTTGACGTGCACAACATGGGGAGCATGATCGAGAACGTGGGCCGCTTCATGGATTTCAACTACGCCAACTTCAAGGACGATGCGAACTTCCTTGTCAACGTTTTGCACCGGGATATCCTCCGCATTCAAGAGCATCGACGCAACGGGGACGGGGAAAATTCATACCCGATGCCGGAAGTATTGTATGTACAGCTTGACAATGTGAGCACCAACAAGAGCAAGTTGATGTTGGCATACGCAGCTTGGCTGGTGCACACGGACGTCTTTCGCAAGGTGAAACTCAACTTTCTGTTGGTGGGACATACGCACGAGAACATTGACCAGATGTTTTCACGCTTCTCCGTGCGTCTACGACGCAAGCAAGCTTGGACGCTCGACGAGATGATAGAGGTCGCACAAGAATGCTTTACGGATGGTGTAATATGCGAGCACACCGAGAAGATCTTCGACTTCAGCTCTTGGTTTGATGGTCACGTCTTCGATTGCCACAATATTTTGGCACAGCAGGCTTTCAAGTTCAAGATGAACGAGCACGGCGAAGTGGGCATGCAGTACAAACAGTATTCCATTTCACCAAAATGGTTACCCGAGACTCCATTGCCAAAGCTTGTTTCTATACCCCCTGTCGCGGGGCCTGGATACATCAAGCCGATTCCTTTTACCGAAGAAGGCATCGAAAAGCTTGAGCATACCTTACAGGCGTTGAAGGACATTTTGGGCACAAAGCTCACGGAGGTGCACGAAAAGTTTTGGCGCGAGGATGTCATCGAGAAACAACGCCACCTAACTGCTGGTGGAGAATGTCAAGCGCCCGCGATACCCTTCCAGCATCCCGAGAAAATCGCCATCGAGCGCAATGCCACCTTGGTTCGACTGATAGAGGCGCCCGCGTTGGCGATAGAAGCTGCCGGGGCTGCCGCCGTCCCCGCTATACCCGTGCGTATCCAACGCCGAATTGATCGAGCGCCGATAGAAGTGTACAACGGTAAACGGAAACACCAAGGTCGAGCCCAAAAGCGAGCAGAGCAGTACGTGGACAACGCCCAGTGGGAGGTCACCTACGGCCAGATGACAGTCGGCAGCTTTGCGGTGGCTCTCGCGGTGGAATCTGAAAACGACAAGTTCGCTTTCCGCGTACAACTGAAGCGAAGCGAATGGTCGGATCCGTTGTACTTGGTGAAGGTGGAGGCGCGCTATCCGTCAACTCAACAGCTGCAATATCGCTATTTCCAACCCAAAAAGCACACCGACACCAAGAAGAAGCACCTCGGCAAGCAACTTGCGAGTCACGTAGGAGCTTTCGCAGCGCCACCGGGGCACCGACCGTCTACCGAGACTTTCGATAAGAATGAAATAGTGCTGGCATGGAATGTGGATGCGAAAGACCCCGAACGGAGTATACCGAACGAGCAATACGCGCAGATAGTCGTCGCTTTGCTTGCACAACAATCCAAACGCACGCGCAAGGACCTAGGTGACTTGAATGAATCGGATGATTCCGATGAAGACGAAGCTTTTGATAATTGCGTAGCGGTAGCGGTAGCACCTGATGTGGACGCGTAAAGCAAGACGAAAAAAAACATGTAAATAATATGTGTATAACGTGTATATAGATTCTGAGTCAAAAGTTCTTTGTGTTTTCACTCCTCCTAGATTTCGAAAAAGTGCATTTGACCTCAATTTTGTACCATAAAAACCATTAAATCTAATGCACAACCTGCACTTGCATGTTCTTGACTGTTAAAATGCGGCTTTTTAATCCTATCATGAGGTAAATAAGGCAATATCATTTTCACATGAGAATATCATTTTCATCGAATAGTGTGTTCTTAGCACATACCTGATTTTGGCAGTACGGGATTGTCGCACCGCTTTCGCGGTGGAAGGCCACCTTCCGCGAGACGGACTGAGACCAATTCCCCCCTTTGGGGAGGGGCGAGGCTGCGAAACGGGTCTTGACCCGGCGGTCCGGTTTGTCCGCGCGAGGGGTAAATCCCCGCGGAGACGGTTCGGATTCGGCGGTGACGAGGAAGGTGGCCAATTGCCTCTTCAAGTCGAGCACCATTGTCCGCAAGTCCGCGATCTCGCTCGCCGCACCCGACCCATCAACGTCCTTCTCCATGAAATGCGTGCCGTGGGAGTACCGGTGTGCCGATGCGGTGGCGGTGCCCGCCCGCACGTGCTCGCCGTAGCACTCCCGCACCCACTGCTGAATGGTGAGTAGGTCGTGGGCGGCTCGCTGGTCGTGAAGGAGCAAACGGGACACCACCGGTTGGTAGAAGGTGGCGTCGAGGGCTTTGATGAAAAGGGACTTCACGTCCTCGTCCTGGAGCGTTGATCTCGTCCTCGCTGCCTTGAGCGCGGCGTTGAAGTCCTCAATGGGTCCATGAGGGTCCACGCCCGCAACGATGCGGACGGCAAACATGTCCGCTTGCCCCTGGAAGGGGTCCCCGACCGGGATCATCCGACGGGCGAACTCGAGTAGGACACGCTTACCATCTGCTGGGAAGCTGGCGCTGGACGAGTCCAACCAGTCCGCCGCGGGCGACGAGGGGTCGATCAGCAGCTCGATCGTGGAGAACAACAAATTGTTGGCCTCCACGCGGACGGCCAAAGTAGCGTCGTCCAGCGTGAAGAGCGGGAGGAAACCGGTGTCCTCAGTGACGAATGCTGCCTGCAGGGCAGAGACCATCCTCGTGAAGATGGCCGCCGCGTGGGGCTCCGCACCGGAAAATCTCCCCTCTTTGCCGTCGAACAACTTGCGCTGGACGTGCTTCGCCACTTTCATGTCGAAGTGCTCCCGCTGTAAGGTGCGTACCGATGCCAAAAATGTAGCACCCGCCGAATTAGCGGCCGGCTGTGCCGCCGTCGGGGTCGCGGGCGTGTTGGCATGCCTGGCAGCAACGGAGTCAAAGATCGTACTTAATGTGCGGCGGCGATGCGCCATGCTAGCCGTTGATCTAGTAGAAGCAACCATGATGAAGAAGACTACAGGGGTGGAGTGAGGCAAGAAGACGTGGGAAAAAAAATGCGGTAGTCTTGGGCGGCCAAGAAATGTGGTGGGTCGTCGATACGGCTGCCGTGAGAGAGCAGAAATTTCGAGAAGTCGTGTGGTAGATGGCGGCCGATACGAAACGGTGTGGTGACCAACCAGGATGCGTAAACCAATCCAACGTTAAATCCCGTAGAAAAAATGTCCTCAAAGGCCTTCAGCTAGCCGTAAATCAACCCACAAAACTTAGGCCATACCCGCGACTGCCGGCACTCCCACGCGCGGAGCGCCTCACTCCATCCCAAGCGTCCGGCTTTAGCCAATCATCCTCGCGGTGTCGCAGTGGCTAAATAAAACGTAAGTGGGGCCAAACCTGTCAGATATATAGTCGGGTGTATATATCGGATAACGGAGAATAAACCCTGAGTTAAGGGTTTCGATATCAGAACGGTAAAAGTCTCAGATTGATAAAAGAGATACACATAAATACTAACGGGTGTTTCCCGTCTACTGGTGACGGTCACCCAGCCTACTATAGGAAGTGACAGGTGACAGTCTTTACTGTCGGTGTGTCACATCCAGCAACATGGAAGTGTTGCAAGATTAAAAAGTAAGGACTTATCTTGAAATCACCATTTGATTCTGTTGATCGATTTGGTGACTGTCTGTCCGCGCCTAACCGACCATAGGTTTGTACCCTATGGAACCGGGGGTTGATCCAGCAATACAACTGTGCTACACTGTAATATGCACATTTTACATGCATGCTAGATTTTGCATCAAAACACCATTTAGCATACCTGCTGTGCAAGTATATGCTATAAATGAAATCCACTTGGTATAAGGTGCCAATCTTGGTCATAAAGATAGTAATTAGCTCGGTTATTCCTGACGTAGGATTTGGGATGGAATAACTGTTCTACTTTTGATCAAAGATGGAATACACACCGGAGCCATTTGTGAAATATATCAATCAACTCGTCATCCATCATGATGAGAAGTGCAGGATTACAACTTACTAACCAAATTGATATGCATCATACTAGCCATATGCTGTCCAATGGTATACAGAGTATCTTGTATGATAAATCACTATCAATTTGCTTAAGTGTACTAAATCAGCAAGTACCTGCACAATGCACAATCACTGACACTATTATGTATATTGACATTCACTGATTCAGTAAGTGAAATGATCAACTATAATATCAACCACGTGTATGATAATGTAGATTCCATCCAACAAACACATGTGCGTGTTGGATGTCAGTGATGGCGATAGCTAAGGTAAACAGGATAAAACCACATGCTAAAGGGCTGGATGGAGAATATCTCCAGACCCGAAGGCAGTATACAGTGTTCACAATTCAGCTGGTAACTGCTGAACACTGTCCATACCTTTTTACTATCGCTGGAGCAACACCAACGTCTACATTGCATTCTGACAGTTGATACAGTTTTGATCACTTCAAATGCATGTAACAAATCTCACAGATCGGTAATCATTTTGACAGCCGATAGAGGTTATTACAGACACCGCTCTGATTCATTATTCGAGCTTTGTTCTGATTTACTTGGAATCTGAAGATATCATTTTGATACTCTTTCAGTGCACCGCCATATGCCCAAGTAATGGTAGGTTATTATGAGCATTTGCTCAAGTTACTTAGTATCTGGATGGTAATGCCATCCAGAGTATTGTCATGAATCCATGAAGGAGTTGACAATCCTGAGTAAGTAATAAATCAACTGGCAAGTTATCACTTAAGTGACTGCACTTAACTGTTGATACACCTACATATTCACATTAGGGTTTGGTCTATTTGTCATGGGTTTCAATCAGCAAAAGGAGTGCTGGCTCAAAATATGCGGTGTGCTTCCAATATCTGCTGACTAGAGGCTTGCCATTCTTTCCTATGGGTGTGCAAACCGTGACTGTGTGCTTTGAGCCATCCCTATCCTTAGCTTCGAGCGTGCTTCCTAGCGCTGAGAAAATATCGGTGCAATCTCGGTTTCCGTTTGCGTTGGAGGCTGAGTGGGCGCGGGATCTTGTGTTGTTGAGGTCTCAGGCGAGGATAGATCGACGGGTGGAGCCTGTTCTACGGTTGGCTGTTGGAGACTCTCGCTCGTTGCGTCCGAATCTTGTTCCATTGGCGAAGAGGGATCGTCATCATCGCGCAACACGTTGTGGGGCATATTTCGGTTCTGGGGGAAAGGTGTGCAAGAGGGAAGGATGCGAAGAAGTAGTGAATCAGTAATTTAACAGAGCCGTCACTTTCGAAGAAAGATGCTTTTAAGATGATGTGTTTCCAGTATTAACAGCGTACTAGACATATGCTGTCGAAAACTCGAAATACGTACGCATCCATGCCAGCCTGCAAAGCAAGAGTTCAAAATATCTCCGCGCAATCCCATCCTGCAAGCATACCTGGCACTTAGTATGCTTTGCTGTTGTCCTCTGCGTTGAAACCTTGGACGGGAAGCATTGTGTTGGCGAGTCCTAGAAGCAGACAGTAGTACGTGAGCTGTACATGCAGTGACGTGCGTGCGACCCGTCGCAGTGCGTGTCATAACAGTCAATATATTTTTAATTTTTAAAACCTTAAAAATACGCTAGGTGTACGCAGGTACTACCTGGCCGATTTGGGCGGCACAGGTAAGGTATCAGGTACCGCCAATCGCAGAGGCGTGCGTATAGGTATTTCGTGCGTAGTACTACGTTTCTAGACGGGTTCAATACACGTGTTGAACACGTATTGGAGGCATATTGGAGGCATATTGAAGACGGTATGCTAATATCTGGACATTCCAATACACGTGTAACATATTGGCCAAACTATTGAACCGCGATCAGCCTGGACACAACGAAAATGAGTATGCTAGCATGGGCACCCAAATGGTGTCAGACTCACCCACTAGCACTTGGTATCATCTAAGGAAGGGTCTAGCGTTATGGGGACAAGTTTTCACGGCATTTGGACGCGTATCGCAGAAGTCGGTTCTGGGGGGCTTTTTGAATTGGGGCCCCGATGTATTGAAATAAGGCAAAACGATTGGAGGGGTGTTCAATATGTCTGCAACCGCCTGCAACACACGTATTGAACATGTGTTGAACACATGTTGAAACATTCACGCATAAGGAATCGTTCAATACATGTGCAATATGTCTACAATCAGATGAATCATTCAACACGTTTGCAATATATGTGTTGAACTCATATTGAAACATTCCCTCATGCAGAATATCTTTAATACATGTGCAATATGTCTACAATCAGAGTGAATTATGCAACACATGACTGCATGGGGTAAAGGGGCATGCGTAGTGCGTATTCGGTATTATTCTACGCATTACGCACGAAAAGTACCTGCGTATTTTAGTACGCAAGGAAAGCCCTGCGTTGAATATAGAATTTGATTTGTTATGAAAATAAATTGGTCGAAAACTCGCGGCACCCTATATGACCCCCCATTTTTATTGGCTAGGATCCAAGCATGGTTACGAAATACCCACCACCATTTTTCTATCACCGGTGTCATCAGCACGCACCGATATGAAATGGTGGTAATCGAAACTCGTTTTCCTAAAACGTAGACTGGAGTTCGTCCTATTCCAGATGATGTCCTTTTCTAATTCCCGTCAAAACCGATGACAAAACATGGTATATTACGGGAATAAAGCTTATGCTAACTTTTTCACAGAAAGCTCACTACCATCACGTTCTCATCATCACCAGATCATTGAAACTTCATGTACGCGTCCATCAACGTTTCAGCATGGCATGGGCCATAATAGAGAGGTTCCGCAGACCGAATTCGGTAAAAAAAACGGGTGACGTGGACCATTTTACGAGACACGTCGGACGTTGGCGCAATTTTGCTCCGAATTCTGGAATGATTCCTACACGTGAATTGAAAATTAACACTGAGGGCTCCGTTTTTTCTTAACACTGTAAATCGTCCGAATTCGGGAAATCGCTCCCGAATTCGGATGGAAACCGATGAAAATTACGCGTGCGCTTCATACATGTGACGGATTTTGGCTCCCAAAAGATGCTCTTTGGTCTTTGCGTGTGGGTCTCGCTCTCGTGTGCACATCGACATGCTGTTGCAGTGCAGTGCAAACTCAAAAGACTGCGGAGAATTGACCCTGAGACTGCGGACTGTTTCACACGAAACATGGATTTCGCGTTTTTTGCGGGACTGAAAGATTCCCTAGCGTCATTTTGGAATTACGCCAGGACCCAAGAAGTAACTCGACACGAAATCCGACGTGGCACCGTTTTTTGGTCTCGGAAAATGAAAGATGCCTTTTTTGCGGAACCTCTCTAATACAGGTATAATACCAAGGCACACACATACTAAGCTAAAATATGGATAACCCAATCTCTTGAGACTGACAGGAATTCGAGAAGCAGTATACGACGTTGCAATGGGCTGCACAATGCCGACGACAAGGTACAAAGGTAGCTTGCTATCTACGGATTGGTACACAGCAGCCGGAGATAGCGAGGACACTTGGCACTCTTTACATGGTGAAATTTTAATTGGTCGAATACACGCGTTTGGCAAAGGTTACAAGAGACTGTTCACGCATCATAGTTGCTGCATGCAGTAGTGCTGGAATGAAGAGAAACTCTGCATATGCAAAGTGTTATCACCGATGACAAGAACTCAACGAGCGGTATACGACTTTGCAATGAGCTGTGACACATATCCACGGTGCGGAAGAGGCACAACCCACGCAGTAGATATCACACATCAATGGCGCATCTTTCCACCAGGCGAGAAATGGCCCGAGCAAACATAAGGCGCTCTTCCGGGGTGAGGTCAGGGCCACTTGAGTCCTTGTGTTCACTGCGCTCCCGAGGTGCCAGAAGGACCGCAAATATCTCTTGAGGGGCAACCGCGGAGGACATGAAGATGCGTGTGTTCGACTCGTATAGCGCATCGATCAAATGCACCAGCCTGACAATTCCTCAAGAGTCCTCCACCACGCTTCGCCTCAACATAAAACTCAACGTGTGCATGGATGTGTGGCACACTATCGTCTATTTACCGATCGCTCATGCGAATGCTTCTGCCGCTCTCTGATATGTATTTTCCACTACACAGGTCGTACCCACGGCACGCCAGGCTGTCCAAGATAATTCCTCACTGTCTCCTCTTTTGTCGACAAGAAACACTGGAAGCAAGGGTCGTGCGAATCTTGGGATAACAAGTGCTCAGGCGAACCTGCGGGCGGCGTCCCGGTGCTTCCATTCAATTGAGGGAACACCATCCAAGAACACCGTGCTGCATGCAGCCGCAAGTGCTAGGTAGTCTGGCGTTCCAAGAACTGAACCGTCCACCTGGCTCATGCAGATCTGACGGAATGGCAGCCAAGCCACCGCTCTGCCATCACCTGCCTCGCTTTCTCTCACGCCAATCACCTGTGCCCCCCGGCCACAAAGCGTGTCCACACCCGCCATGCCACCCCATCCCCCCATCCCTCGTGAAGGTGCCCGCTCCACCACTCGCCATCGGAAGGCCCTCATCCTCACAGACATTGTGCCGACTTCACATTTGCCCTCCCTACGACTTCCCATCCGTACAGCCCATAAAGCACTACTATGATGTCCACATCCACACACTCGCCACATCACACTCGTCACAATCGTGATGCTGCACCCATCCGTACGCCCGCCCTCAGGAGCACCGCCGTCCCCAAAGCTTTGTCTCCCCAAATGCGGCCTCCAAACAGTGGGTCTTGCGGCCCCTGCCATGCCCGCAGCAGATGCTCTGACGGTGGCAGCCGCGCTCGAGCCCCTGCCTCCTGCTCATCTTCACTCTGTTTTACCTGCAAGCTTCGCCCGAAGTCGACTTGCAGCTCGAGCTGGTGATGCTGCAGTTCCTCGGGAGCGCCTCCAATCCGGCGCGCCCATTCCGCTCGAAGCCGGTCGGAGCCCTGCAGCGTATCGATGCCCCCCCCCCCTGATCAAGTCCGCTGGACCGTCCATGAGGAGATGCACGAGGTCAGGGGGGATGCAGGGCATACGACAAGGGATCTAAGCAGCAGAGAGGAACGGACCTCCTTTCCCGAGAACATTGCTCCGACCTCCGCGGTGGCAAAGGCAGGCATCACGAAGTCGGTGGTTCCCGGATCACGCCGCGGTGCTTCTATGGCCTCGGAGGCAGTGGCCGGCGCCTTCAACTTCGCGCGGGTTCTACCAGGACCCAAATTCGCCCCCCAAACGATCCCCATTCAGCCCGACACGGGGTCTACCCGGGGGGGCAACGATGCCCGCGGAATGACCCTTTCAGCCCGGCACGGATTCTGGCTGGGACCAGATGTGTCCCCCCTGCAAAGACAAAAGCACTGTGGGGCGCGCGAACAAAGCTATTTCCTGCACCCCCCCAACGGGAGGGACATGCGTGGAGGGCACGAGTGCGTCCCATGGCACGGCACCACTCAAGCATGGAATAGATGCCAGCGTAACAGGGCCCCCACTCCTCCCGTCTCCACCTTCAACTTTTCTACGTTGAACCCCTGTCCGAGCCCTGTAGGTTTGAACACGTGATGTCCAGATGCACGGATGCTGCGACAAACACGGCTATTTGTAGCATCTCGCATATCTCTGGCGTCGGGTTGGCGCGTGATGAAAAACTGTGGCCCGCACGCCGGAATTTGCGAAAGGGGGAGGAGGGCAAGGCCACCTGTAGTCCAGCCCGTTGTCCACGTAAGCCACGCTACACCGCGAATTCACGAGATCGATGAATGGAAGAAAATACTTGCGGCTCAGACCTCTCTGGAGAACCACACCGCGCCCCCCTCGCCCCCCTTGCAATGACCGACCATCCCTTCGGACGCTTTCAACACTCGAGTAACCCCTCTCTTGATCATCACCTGCATCAAGGTCCAGGTGTCCATCTTGATGCAGGCGTGATAGATCGTCCCACTACTGGTGATGGTCGGGCGGGCAGGATAGAGGTAGAGGTAGGCGCATTGCCGGTTACACCGAGGCTACGGGCACACCGCGTACCGTCAACCTCTCTCTATGTGTCAATGAGTCACGGCGCCGCCCGCGCAGCTCTGCCAGAGCGTGTGGCGAGCTCGATGCCATGTGCAACGAGTAGGACTCGCCCACGCCAGGATCCTGGGAGGCCCTGCGGAGGCATCCTGGCACCAGGGGGGGGGGGCTCCCAGCAGACCACGATGGCTGGGTCGCTGAGTAGTGTGGCGGAGCGGCGGACAGCACGGGGAAGACGCTGCCCTACTCAGGGGAAGCGACGTGAGCGCAAGTGCAGCCAGCCCTCCCCGGTTGAGCGCAAGTGCAGCCAGCCCTCCCCGGTTGAGCGCAGTGCAGCCAGCCCTCCCTGGTTGAGCGCAAGTGCAGCCAGCCCTCCCCGGTTGAGCGCAAGTGCAGCCAGCCCTCGGTTGAGCGCAAGTGCAGCCAGCCCTCCCCGGTTGAGCGCCAGCTGAGCGCAAGTGCAGCCAGCCTCCCCGGTTGATGTGACGTGAGCGACGTGAGCGCAAGTGCAGCCAGCCTTCCCCGGTTGAGCGCAAGTGCAGCCAGCCCTCCCCGGTTGATGCCCCGGATGCCCCGGATGCAGGCGTCCCACAGCACCTGATCCTCTCTGTACAAGGCGAGGTCCAAGTTGAGTGTCCAAGTTGAGGTCTCCGCTCCCAGCGGGGACACACGGCCTGCAAGGGCCCCTAGAAGGGGGCTCGAAGCAGGGGGCGCTCAGCGGAGTGATGGATTGAGGGCAGCCGCATGGGAAGGCGAGCACCTGATATAGGTCATCAGGAGCTTGGTTGGAGGTGAATGCCTGGCAGCCAGAACCCCCCCGGGTGGCATGATTCTGCGCGTCCACGCGGCGCATCAACGGTGTCCGGCATGCTTCTGCGCGTCCACGCGACGAATCGACGGCACACCTTGTGCGGCGCTACCGACCGCCATGCAGGGGTAGTGCCAGTGGCCTCGGGGCTTTGGCGCTCGAGGGCCGTCGCACCACATGCACCCCGGACTCCACGAGGCACTCAAATAGCCGCCGGGTACCATCGCTGCCACCCACCCACCCACCTCTCCAGCCCTCTACAGCTCGTATCCATGAACCATTGCCCTAATGCCGGGTCCTTTCCTAATGCCGGGTCCTTCCCTAGTGCCGGGTCCTCCCCTAGTGCCGGGTCCTCCCCTAATGCCGGGTCCTCCCCTAGTGCCCGGGTCCTCCCCTAGTGCCGGGTCCTCCCCTAGTGCCGGGTCCTCCCCTAGTGCCGCTGTGGCGCGCACAGAGCTTCCACATGCACAGATCAGCCAAACCCATGCATCAGCGCCCAATCATATTCAGACCAAGATGACCGGTGTGCGGATCCTCTGCTGACGTGTGCCTCCAAGTCGGTGAAACAAGTATTTCACAGTCATGATCATCATGGATGCGACATAATACCCTAACACCCTAAAACCTCGGAAATCCTGGAGGAATCAGCACGCGGGTAACAGAGTATCAGGTGCACACCGTCCAACATGCAGCCATGGACACTTTTTGCCAGGTGCGGGTGAAGCGACCCCTGACATGTCGTCACAGGTAGGAGAGCAGTCACAGGTGTAGATGCCAAACGGACGATTTTACCGCAACCCGCACGAGGACCCAGCCAGGTGCCCGGAGTCACCATCTTCTGGTGACAGACCCTCTCGGGCCAAACAGAGAAACAGTCGTGTAGCATTATGCCGGATACTCACTGAGAAACGGGCGGAGCACCGGCAAGCCCGACCCCCGCATCAAGCATGCCACAACCCCCACTTCAAGCATGTCACAACCCCCGCATCAAGCATGTCACAACCCCCACATCAAGCATGTCACAACCCCCGCATCAAGCATGTCACAACCCCCGCATCAAGCATGTCACAACCAGCGCTCGCTGGGTGCCCCCTCACTCTCGGCAAGACGCATGCACAAGACCGTGACTCAATCTCGCATCAAGATACGATATACACGGATACGCTGAGTGCGCGGGCCAGCCCACAGCTTGGCCCGCACCATCGGCCACGTCGGTCACATGCATCTCGTCCAGGCACAGGAGCTGGGCCTCCTCCGCCATCTGCGCAGCCAGCACTTCTATGGGGTGTGGCGCCTCGGCCTCGCTTGTGTACCTGTAAACCGGAAGCCCTGCAACTCTCCACCCCAAAATCCTGTAACCTGCAACCTTGGATTACTTCTGGACCAGGGGCAGGTCCCTCCCCCCCCTGCTCTGGGGGACTGCATTTTCATATGACACCTGTGGCAAAGGTGAGAAAAAGAGCTTCCCATAGGGGCCCAACACCGGGGCGTGGAGTTGCCCGCGCACCTTCCCATAGGGGCCCAGCATCGGGGCGTGGAGTGGCCCGCGCACCTTCCCATAGGGGCCCAGCACCGGGCGTGGAGTGGCCCGCGCACCTTCCAGGCTCTTGCTCAGTATCTTTGGCTGTGCGAGCTCCAGCTTGTGTAGACGCTGGTGGATGTCCGACATGAACTCTGGGATGACCCAGGGGCGCAGGGAGCAGACAGACCGAAGGCTCAAGACACTCTGGTGCTTGCGGCACTAGCAACCCCCACAGTAAGCACTCTTCGGTGTGAGGGCCAGCAGGCCTTGCGGAAGTAAAATAAAGCATAAAGCAAGTGCCCACGTGAGTGGGCAAGACGGCAAGCAGGCAGGGATACAGGGAGGGAGGGATGCTACGAGGGAGGATGTCAGGGAGAGAGGGAGGGAGGCAGTCTTGGTGGCAGACAGAGAGGCAAGGGAGTGGTTGAGTAGGTTAGTAGCGGTGGAAATCTTTCTTTTCATCTTGATATTTACCGCTCAGTGTGCTGGTAAACACGATGCCAGCAATCTCTAAGATCTTCGTCGATAAAGATCTGTCATCGGAACCAGCAATATGCAGCTCGAGCCCTGGAGGGCGTACCATGAAAGTGCGCGCGGTGCTTTGGTGTCGGCGATGTCTGGTAGAAAAGATCTGCAAGATACAGGAAAATTGCTTCCATTGATGACGAATATGGGTAACACTTCTTCAAAATTTGCAAGTTGCACTTTCTGCGGATGTGCAATGTGATAGTGTTCTTTCACAACACGGGAATCCGAAGCACCTCGCCATTCTGACAGGAAGACAATTGGTACGGGGTGGCAGGACGAGCAGCGAGTTCAGATTTCAATTCGTGTTACGCATACTTTGACTGAGGATGTCCGTGAAGTTTAGCTGGTGGTAGCAGGAGAGTGGCAGAGTCTCACCTTGGAGTAGGCAGGAAGGAAGATGCAGGCTCCGTTGCTATTTCTCAACAAAAGAAAGACAATGCTAGATGCCCCACTGCTAAAGTGCTGCTGGTGAGAATCGCAAGGAGGTGAATAGTTGGCACGGATAGGATGAAGCGCCACGTACCCATCAACAAGCTCTTGCCACTCCCGATGGGGCCCCATATGTAGATTCCTTGAGGAAAGTCCCTGCCCTTGACAGCTTGGCTGGTTTCCTCGCAGACTGCAAAGGGTGGCCAACCTCAACGTCTTAGCGAATGAGGTGTGCGGTGTGACTTGGATGAGTCGAGCGATGCAAGGACAATATGCCGACAGTGCATCCGTCCGCTTGCCATTGATCGCACGTGCGAGGAGACAGAGACGGTGTGCAGTAACAAGCAAAACTCCCTCTACAACGTCTACCTTTGATGTTTACGACTCGAAGGAAGGCAAGATTTCCTACTCTGTGCGAGCTATGTGTCCGCAGATGCCCACATGATTGACGAATGCACGTCAACAGCACGAGCAAGCACACGTCTTTTTCAAGCAACTGGCCGTGAGAGTCCACTCGAAGCGGCGGCTGCGTACCTAGCTCCTCGCATTCGGTGCCTGCATTTGGCTCAGCTTCCTCACGACGGGCAGCAGTGTATGCACGCTGAACCTGGGCCAGCAGGCTGACTGCCAGGGCCTGTGAAGGGTCGTGCTCGATACGTTCTGCCGCCAGAGCACCCACGCCATGCATTCCACACAAAGTGATGCTCTCTATTCGCACAGTGGCTGCTTCGGGGACTGGGACTCTCGCACGCGCTTCTTCTAGTGACGTTGTCCTATCAGAGATATTAGATCACAATCATGAGTAAACTATATGAATAAATCCCGACAGCTTTCGAGACTGCATCTCTGTCAATGAATGCTGAGGTGAATATACGGGAAGATTCGCGATCCTTAGGAAATTCGTGAACAAGTGAGATTTCGACCCTGTTAGCTGTGAACAAAGGTGTTCGACTCTCCTGCTTTCTGGGAGCGACGAAGAAGAACCACGATTATTCAGGGTCTCTCATGCACAAGCGCTTCTTTCATAGTTGCAAGACACAACGCACGAACGTAATGATGACGTGCACTTACTGCTTTTGACCAAGCATTCATACGCCAAGTTGATATCTTGCACTGGCGCTGAAACCGTGGCCACACGACAATTAGCTCTTCATGCTTTCAGGGAAGTTCAAAAGAATGACGCCTAAGACAAGTATTTAGTAGGATACCGCATGTGTTACGAAATAGGAATTGCTTACCTTGGACGTTAGTCGAGCACGATCGAGAGGACAGGCAGCTCACGCTTTCCGCAGTGTCGAGGATGACTGCAAAATGCTTTGGTCGCAAAGGGTGGCAGTGCTTCTCTATTCGTGAAAAACTGCGGAGCGCATTCGCTGCAAGTGGAAGAATACGATGTGAATTTCCAGTAAATATCATACTGCTAAGCAAAAGCGCGAGTTCTTTTGGCGTTCGTTTGTTCAGTTTTCACTTCCATACATAAACGCAAACATCGAGTGACATCCAATAGATGGTCTCTTGCGCGAGATACGGAGTCAAACTATAGGCCTGTCGAAAGCTGAAAGAGAACCACACGATCCTGTTATTATCTATTCGGAATTCTATCCCCTGAATAAATTAAACGGGGGTAGAATGCTGCTGTGCTGCCGTTATCGATCGCTTGTTTATTACTTGCTATCTGCTGATCTGCTGCAAGCTGCAACTGTTGAACTGTTGAACTGTTCAACTCGAGTAGTACTGTAGGGTTACACTTACTGTCGACGTATTGAGTACTGTCGACGTACGCGACGTACGTGCTTGAGTACTGTCGACGTACTGAGTACTGTAGTAGGTTTACTGTCGACGTGTCGAGCCTGCACGCCTGCACCTACTCTCGTCTGGGGTCTGGCTGAGTCGCTGAGACACGAGCCTCCGGAGTCCGGACGCGATTCCCCCCACTTTTTTTAGGGTTTAAAATAAAAATTACGAGCTGCTTTCCATCCTAGGATCCTTACGTAATCGAAGTCGTGTCAAAAATCGCGATCGGCCGTCGCGTGCCAGCTCGTAATAATCGTAATGGTTCACCGCATCCCCAGAGTAATTCTGATTGGAAGATCTAACTTTGCATCGATGGAAAGCTGACGTCATTTTCAGATATGTTTTCAACATGGTCTCATGAGTCATGACTTGTCTCATGTGGTGTTGCGGTCATTATTCAGGACGCTACGATCGATCTTTATATCAATTGTGGAGTGCATCCTGTGACATGCCAACAATCTAATAAACAATATATAATTACGTAACAAAAACGAAAAAAATGGTAAAGATCCTCCTAGCGAATCTGAATTCTGAAATATAAGCTCTATGAAATCTGGGTGGTGCTGGTGCGACCGATTAATTCAGTGGGTGACATGAGCGACATAAACCAAATCAGTTCATGTCACCGACTGAATATGAGGATGATGTCACCAACCAAATCCCAATTAATTCAGAAAACTGTATAAACCGTCTCACCTCGCCTCTATTATCATAATTTATCGCAAGGGCTGATATATATAATTATTCGCGTCGGATATAAATATTTTATTTATTTACTTATGCATATATAATTTATACAAATCTGTGATGATAATGAAAGCCGAATTATGGGGGAAAGGGGTAGGGCGGGGGGCACCGAAGGGCGATGCCGGGGCGGAGGCCATCCCCCTCCATCCCCCTCTCATATCCCCCCCTTTACCTGCGCCTTCCCCACACCCTCTCCCCTCCGCGCTCCCTCCTCCCTCACCCCCGCTCCCCATTTGCCCTCCCCTGCCCTCCGCCCCGGCATCGCCCTTCGGTGCCCCCGCCTCCCCATAATTCGGCTTTCATCATAGTATTACAGATTTGTATAAATTATATATGCATAAATAGATAAATAAATTATTGTATATCCGACGCGAGTAATTATATAAATCAGCCCCCGCGATAAATTATATAACAGGGGCGAGGTGAGACGGTTTTCTGAATCAAGGGTAGGGTGCACTCAGTTTTCGACTCATTTAATTTCATTGCATTTTTCATATTTAATAGATTTCCAGGGTTATTTATTTTGTAAAATCGCAGGGAGCTCCATAACCTATAGACCGATACCCCACTGTGATCTACGGTCGGTTTGGGGTGTTATAAAGTATATAAAAATTCGAGAAAAGATTCAAGTGATCCATTTTTAAGTTATTCAGGTTCTGGCGCTAGGTACTTCAAATTTTGCATAGCTGGCGCCATAACCTGAATAACTTAAAAATGGATCACTAGAATCTTTTCTCGAATTTTTATATACTTTATAACACCCCAAACTGACCGTAGATTATAGTGGGATATCGGTCTATAGGTTATGCTGCTCCCTGCGATTTTACAAAATAAATAACCCTGGGAATCTATTAAATATGGAAAAATGCTATGAAATTAAATAGGTCGAAAACTGAGTGCACCTTACTTATTCGGTTCGTGACATCGAGCTGAATTAATCGGTCGGTCTACTGTAATCGGTAGATACCTTCACGAGTATCCTAGGACAAATATCCAATAATATGAATTAAATAACGCTATAAACCTAACGTAAGGTATGCTCATTCGGATTGCGGTGGTGCCCGAACGGAAGTATGAAGAGCCAGAAGTAAAATTGGCAACTCGAAGTCCGAAATTGTATAGATAAAGATATACATATAGTCTATTGGTGGTTATCTCATCACGTGGAGGCATATGCTTGATGATTTATGGACACGCTTGCGCTGGATTCATATTTTGTCTTCAGGACGTGTATTGAATCACTGTGCGCATCCCCTTGTTATAACTTCCTAGAGGCGTCGGTACAGTGAGTTTCAAGGCCTGCGAGTGCTTCCTCTCATAATTGTGAATACCTGTGGTCCATGTAATATTCCCCGAAGCTGCCCAAATGCCGAGCTTCTTGGATTCAGTTCAACGGCGCGTGCCTCCTTTCCATCGAGTGGCAAAGCGGTGAAATACTACCTATCAGCTATATGATATATAAGGATTCGAAGGCGTTCGTGGGTTCACCTTCTCGACTGCACGTACGGGTGGTAACAGCCATAAGTCACGTTTGGTTCAGAGCACATGGCGTTCAGGCCTCTTCCTGAGCGCCACCTGGTCTTCAGATTTACTTCGTGACGAGATCTCCAGCGACTGAGGAGTGCATCTCCTCAGCTGCCCTCAACACATGCGTTGCCCTCCTCCGGCTCTTGCACCGAACCGAATTTCTTTATAAACGATATTCGCATACATCTACTCTTTGTGACCCGGCAAGTGTATTTAGTCCAATTCAAGAAAAGCTCGCCGCAGGTGCTTTACCACTTCCGCTCTCGCTCTCATTCACTGCGTTTTGAGCCTTCCGTTGTTAGCTATTCCCTGTTCCAGAAGCTTCTAGACTTCGAAAATTTACGCATCTAAAATCAGCTTCACTTCGATGACGCCCCGTGTTCACCGAGCCCACCAGAAGAGTGCGCCCGCGAGCGTTATGATCCAGTCTTCAGGCGAGGGTGGCGACGTGCCTTCACAAGGCTTTGAAGTGACACAACCCGTCTTAATTCCTAGGCCCTCGAACCCCGATGTCGCGAGCGCCTCGCCGTCATATGTCGCTGTCGCTTTTGCACTCCGTTTCCCTGACTCCCTGAGCCGATTCCGCTCACAGGAGCCTCCCCTCACCACTATGATCCTAGAGGACGACGCCGCCTCCCACGCGCCCAGTTCGCGGGCGTCTGCCCTAAACCCACCCACACGAGTCCGCTTCTCGTCCAACCGCTCCCAGATTTCTTCCCCGAGCTCGCGCAGCACTCCCGGGAAACCCGGCCCACGAGACCCAAAGGTGCGCCGAGATCCTTGGCCCCAGGCGCGCGAGGAGGCGCGGTCGCCGACCGCCGCTAGCTCACAACACCGGGCGGGGGATAGCCTTGGTGCAACGCGGATGAGAAGTGCGGAATGGGGAATGGCCTCTATTTTCGTACCTAAATTCCCTCACCGTAACGAGGACCCTGCTCCGAGCTTCACGGGAGAAGGGAGCATCTGATAGCTCTTCCCTTTGGAGGACCTTAGGAATCTGATGCGCGTCATGTGACGCACTCTGCATCCTGTGGTTTCTTCGGGGCGCGACGCTCAGCAAATCTGCGCGCTCTTTTGTTGCGGCATGTTCGGAGCGTGCAGTGCAATCAGCTAGGGTTCTGCGGGATCTGCCCTAGCAAACCCGCGTGTAAGTGTTCCCCAAGGAAGTACGCGACTCTCCGCACTTTGCTAGGGCTATATACAGCATGCACGTTTCACTCTGTGCTCTCAGCACCGGCTATGCGGCACGCACTGGAATTCCACACTATCCGCGCGGGCTGCACGACCTGCGCCTCATGTCCACGTGCTCCCCTCAGGATGCGCAGCTTACCCCCCCGAGTCGCGAAGAGTACTCAGAGGACTTCATGCGGGAGGTCCGCAAACGCGCCAAGTCGTTCATCCGCGACAAAGAGGCCGAATTCTGGAAGGATATGCACCAGAGGTGCGGGGGACCTCTGCTAGTTCGCAGCAGAGTTTTGCTGCCCCCTCGCGGACCGCGCCAGAGGCTCCCCGGTTTCTGCAACCAGCTGGAATCCATTCACTTGTGAGCGGCCAGTTCCGTGCGCAGAACGTGTGAATGGTCGGCATGCGTGCTATAGGAGCAGACCACTTCGCACCAGCACCGCGCATTCGATTCCTGGCCGTGCCTTGCAAGCTGGCCCTCGATCACGTATTTTCAACGACAGCACTTTTGGGACCTGCTGTCCCGGCATCTCATCGGTGCCCCCCTCCCGCCTGTGCAGATTCCCGAAGCTGCTGCGCGAGAAGGAGAAGGAGTTAAGCCAGAAGTTCACCGGAGATGGCACAACTTTCACCCGGATGGCCAGGGACGAGCTGGCGCGGCAGTTTAAGAGCGTTCTCAGGCGCAAGCAGCTCTCTGAGTGGCCCCTACAGGAGGTATGCGGCAGGCCTTTGACGCCCCTGCAGGAGGTATGCGGCAGGCCTTTGACGCCCCTGCAGGAGGTATGCGACAGGCCTTTGATGCCCCTGCAGGAGGTATGCGGCAGGCCTTTGACGCCCCTGCAGGAGGTATGCGACAGGCCTTTGACGCCCCTGCAGGAGGTATGCGGCAGGCCTTTGATGCCCCTGCAGGAGGTATGCGGCAGGCCTTTGATGCCCCTGCAGGAGGTATGCGGCAGGCCTTTGATGCCCCTGCAGGAGGTATGCGACAGGCCTTTGACGCCCCTGCAGGAGGTATGCGGCAGGCCTTTGACGCCCCTGCAGGAGGTATGCGGCAGGCATTTGATGCCCCTGCAGGAGGTATGCGGCAGGCCTTTGACGCCCCTGCAGGAGGTATGCGGCAGGCCTTTGACGCCCCTGCAGGAGGTATGCGACAGGCATGTGACGCCCCTGCAGGAGGTGCTGCTTTCTGCCCACCGCATGCAGGGGCAGAGCACTCCGAGCTGCAGTCAGCTTGTCGCCGAGGCGGGCAGCCTTCCCTCACAGACGTGGCACTTTCAGACGTCGACCCTCATGGTCGCCATGTGGCGGAGCTGAGGCAGGAGCTGCGCCCAGAAGTTCTCTCGCGGGAGGATTCTGACGCCGCCCTGTCTGCCGCTCTGCGCGTTGCTGCTCGCATGTCCACCCCTCCTCCAGGGTCACGGGTTTTGAAAGGTGCAGGTCGACCTCGGCTGTGCAGCAGGCGGCCCAGCTCAGGTTCTGAAGGTGACGAGGGTGCCACACGCCATGCGGGAGCGAAGTGCCGGGGTTGGCTCCGCGCGAACCGCTGAGGATCAGAGCACGTCCTCAGTTCTACGCATACTGTGCCGGGCGATGCTCAAGGATGGTTTTGACCTGGTTTTCTGGGAGACGCGGGGGCTGCGCTTTGATCTGCGTCGCACGCCCTTGCTGTGCCCCCGCAGGTTCTGTCGTGGACAGCTGCCGACATGATGCGAGAGGGGCGCAAGCATCGGCTCTCCTCCCCGCACCCGAGCATCGTGGAGTCGGAGGGCTTCAGTAGGACGCCTCGGAGCGTTTCGCCAGGGAGGCACTCCACACCCAGCACCGCAGCCTCCTGCCCTACGCCGCTGCAGCAACTGCTGGTGCCTGCCTCCGCTCCCGCCTTTGGCACCCTGTCTTTCACTGCCTCCGCTCCCGCCTTTGGCACTTGGTCTTTCACTGCCTCCGCTCCCGCCTTTGGCACTTGGTCTTTCACTGCCTCCGCTCCCGCCTTTGGCACCCAGTCTTTCACTGCCAACTGAAAGGCGGCCTCTGCCAGCGAGGAAAGCCCACAGGACTTCACGGGGATCGGCTTGTGACCAAACGACTTGGGGCTCGGGCGCTCGCGCTCGGCCGCCTGGAGAGCCTCCTAAGCGCGAGGGCATTCACCGGGGCGCAACACGCGGGCCAGCCGCCAGAAGAAGCATCAGCCACCGGCTGCTCGAGGGCCGCGGCTGTCTCGGACGTTCCACTTTCCCTTGCAGCAGGCAGCAGGCAGCAGGCAGCAAGGCAGCAGGCAGCAGGCAGCAGGCAGCAGGCAGCAGGCAGCAGGCAGCTAGGCTGCTGGGCTCTTCACTTTTCTGGTAAATTCCTCGGGTTAAACAAGCAGCGCTGCAGGATGACTGTCGGCTGTTTCTCGGGCGAGCCAGCGGAGGGTGCAGGGATGGGTCCGCGCGGCTGAAGCTTGGCTCGCTGTGACGGGAATTGATTCTCCGGATTCAGGCGCAGGACGACCAGGGCGAAGAGGAAGAGTACAGCAACGGAGATACATATAGCGCGGATGACGGCGCCTTCCTCGTGGTGCGCCTCGCTGCCGGTCTCTGAGCGAGCTGCTAGGCTGCCCTAGGCATGCATCTGCTTGCAACCATTTCAGGGTGAGGTGCCCTTCCCCACCGCTCACTCACCGCTGAGGCAGACGGAGGGTGCATGCGCTATTCCCCCCTCCAGGCCGATTCTTTCTCCAATGTTAGTTTACAGGTGCCCCTTGATGCCTTACTGCCGCGGTGGCCGTGAGATCAACGCGCGGTTGAGCTGGCAAGCGAATCGAGTGTGCAGAGTGTTTGTCAGTACAACAGCCGGCAAAAAGGGCGGTCATAGAGTGGTATCGGGGCATATCTGCCTCACTGTCGGCGTTGCTCCCTATGCTGAAGTGTGGTGCGAGAGTTGTGCCAGGGCGTATCTGCCTCCGTCCCTACATTGCCGACGATACTGCCCGCGCTGAGGCTGCCTGATGACCCTCGAGAGCGGCATCGGCCACCAAGGTCACCTGACAGCACGGCGCTGAGCAGCAAAAAGAAAAAGAAGCAGCACACGGATCAAGACGTCCGTCCACCCTTCAAGAGGTACGGACCCCTACCCCGTCCCCTGGGTCAAGAGGCGCTCCCTGCCTCCCCCCTCCGGCTCGAGAGGTGCAGACCTCTGCCTGATCCCCTTCCCAGACGGTGTCTCCCCCGGCACGCACTGGTGTGGCGCGACGCCACGCTGAAAGCCATTGCGCAAGAGGCGCGGCGCCGATGACCCATAAGGGGTTGACGGAAAGGGGAGGGAAGGGGGGTGGGGGGGTCCTCAGATTTGTCAAGAGCAATGAGAATTCCGTCCTTAGTCACATTCGCCAGGACCAGTGCAGCACCCCGCCGAGCACCTACACCGTCACCCAGAACGGGATGAGGGTGCAAGTGGAGGTGACTGCGCAAGCCTGCCCCCCCGTGCGAATGCCGGGTGCGTGGGTCGCCGGCCGCTCGGTGGGATGGGCATGGCGCACCTCCTCCGGCGCAGCGCAAGAACCTTGAAGAGGCCGCGCGCTCCTGCGGCCGACGCCTGGGCTTGCCTAGCTCGGGTTAGAGCGATAGCAAGCGCGTTTCGGGAACGGCAAGGGGGGCTCTGGGGCATGTGGGGCGATGCTGACGTGGAATTCCATCCACCAGTGGCAAGCTGACACCAAGCCTTGGGGCAAGGTAGCGGATTCGAGGTGAGCGGCGGGCGGCTGAGCGTTGGCGGGGAGTGCAGGTGTTGGAGACCCGGCCGAGCTCCCCGGAGGCGGAGATTGTGTTGCCAGTGCTCTGCCAGAACGTCGGCGAGGGCTCCTCCGCACGCGCGTCCTCGCGCCCCGCCTCCCGGTTAAACAAGGTGTCCGGGGCGGTGGAGGTGCTGGAGAGGAGCGAGAGCTGTGTCCCTGCACTGGACCGAGGCACCTTTCCCTTCACGGATCAGGCGGAGGCTCTGCCTTCAAGCGCCGGTGAGCCCCCTGTGCCAGAGCCATGCCATCGCCTCCCTCGCACCCCCCATGGATAGCTCCGGCGCCTCGGCTTGTATCATCGCCTCTGTTCGTATCAAGGACACAGATTGTGATGCAATGAACCGATTTTCAATGCACACTTGCCGCGTGCTGAACGATCCAAGGGCTGCGGCTTACTGTCAACGAGGCGCTGCTGCATATGTGGATGTGTGAAGCTGTACGCGGTTCCACCCAGGGGCGGACTATCTGGATAGCCTGCCGGTGGCGCCAGATGTGTCGAGGAGTTGGCGAGCTCTAATATGCGACGGGGCGAGCAGCCAGCCAGACGCGGTGGGGCGGGGCGAGCAGGGCCGACTCCGCGTAACCGTGACGGCGGTCGATTAAAGTATGCGGAGTGGAGTGAAGGGCTCGCCTTCATGGGCGAGATGGTGGGCAACGGCTTCGACGTCCGGAACCCTGCGGAGTGCGACACGGACATTCCCCTGCACCTCTCGGAGTTCGAAGAGCTCGGCGTGCCCCACCTAAAGATGGGGTTGCCGTCGCATGTGCGCTGCCCGCTTACCGCACCCTCATGTCCCCTCTGCCCCCCTGTCAATTGTGGGATCAACGCGTTGCAGCTTTCCGCGCCATCATGTCCCCTCTGCCCCCCTGTCAATTGTGGGATCAACGCGTTGCAGCTCTCTTTTTGGGCTCTTTTTCGCGAGGCAGCTGCATTTGTAGGATCCCTCGTGGCGCGCCTCCCTTCCCAATTCCCATCGCGCTCCCATTGTGGGGGTCCAAGCCTGGGACGGCCCTTGCGTCAGACGCGCCGCCCAGCGCGGAGTCGCGCAGGAGAGAAGGCAAAGGGGCTTCGTGACTGCACACAGGTTGGAAGGAGGATGGGCGTGCTCAGCGGGGGGGCAAGCGCGCGTGCAGGGCTCAACGGCGTATTACTCAAAGTGCCAGGAATATAATTGCCTGCAGCTCTCGCGTGTGGTCGAGCAGGCGCGTCCCCCTCCGCCCGATCAAAGCGCATCGGCAATCTCAGGACTTTGTGCCAAGAGCGAAGCTATTCGCGAGACTAAGTTCGTAGGCAAGTTAAGTGGTGCATGCGGAACGCTTGGTAGGTGCTGTTGTGCATGCGAATGACTGGTGAGGTTTTGAGCGTAAGACAATTCACCAGGCATGCTTATTAGCGTGCCAAGCTCGAGATGACGCGTGCGGCATGCTTGTACAGGTGCCAAGCTCGAGATGACGCGTGAGGCATGCTTGTCAGGATTTGGAGCCCGAGATGAGAAATGAGATGAGCTGGATAGGGTTGTAGGCGCAAGATAAGCATGCGCCGTGCTTGCTAGGGTTTTAGGCTCGAGGCGAAGCGTGCAACCCGATGGTAGGAGCTCTGCGATGACCTAGGACCGCACCCAATCCGACGGTAGGAGCTCTGCGATGACCTAGGACCACTTTTAATCCGACGGTAGGAGCTCTCGTGCGCCTGGGACCGCGCAATCGGCCGGTAGGAGCTGCGATGACCCTGGACGCGCAATCCGACGGTAGGGACATTGCGATGACCAAGGACCGCACCCAATCCGACGGTAGGAGCTTTCCGATGACCTAGGACCGCATCCAATCCGACGGTAGGGAAAATGCAATTACCTAGGTGCATCGTGCGTGCGAAGCGGCCTCCTGCTTCGAGGCGTGGTTGGGTCAGTGATGGGTTTTCCTTCTCTCCCGCGCAGCCACCACGGGGCCCCTGCCCCGGCGGCCCTGGCCCAATGCTCCGTCCTGCGGGCAAGGCATGTCGGAGCAGTCAGGCGGCGAGGCGGGCTGGTGCGCGTGTGGCGGCTCCAGGTGGCCAACGAGCATGCCAAGCTGGCGTACCTGACGCTGGGTGAGAAGGTGCGCCGCCGCCGCGCCCTGCAGCTAAGACTGGCAGCCAGCTCTCACTCAGGGCTATGATTGGCTAGCGCCCTGCAGCTAAGACTGGCAGCCGTCTCTTACTCAGGGATGCGCCTAGCCCCGTCCACGGTGGTGGTTGCTGAGCGCCAAGTATCCGGCGGGAGAAGGGGGCGCGGCGCAGCAAGGAGGTGAGGGGATGGCCTCCGCGCGCTCGCCGGGTTGCTGGAGCGAGCCAGCCCCTTTGCATCTCCCCAGACGTGTGGCATCCCGGCATCCCGGCGCGGCGGGGGCGTGTGGGGTCATTGTCCACTGACGGGGATGGACGGGGTGAGGTGGGGAATTGGGAGGTTGTGGGGCGGGGTCACGGGAGCCAGGACGGGCTCGCCCTGGTGGCAGGTCTTCGGGAGAACACGCGCGTGCGGATACTGGATCTCGAAGGTGCCGCCCCGCTCGCCGCTCCACACAACGCCTGCGGTCACCGCAAGACTGCACTCGCGAGGTCTGGCATCTCCACAGATTGGGTCCACACAGGGTCCTCAGAGGGGCCTCCAGGTGTCTGCAGAGGGCTCGCGGAGAGCGCCCGGCAGCCCCACAAGGGCTTCCTTGGGGGTCCACAGAGGGATCCCCCGGGAGGTGGAGGAGCATCCCAGGATCTCCATGCCGGGACATCCTGGATGGTGTGGCCTCCTCGTCAAGGTGCTGTCTAAGGCGGGTGTGGCTCAGTCCCCGTCGAGGGCCCCACTCCTGGCGAGTGAGGCTCGAAGCGGAGTTGGGTCCAATCCGAATGCCGCCGCTCACGGCACGGACGGGGGCGCGCGCAAAGGGTCCGCGGTGTTACACGCTTACCCCCGCCGTGGTAACGTAGCCCAGTCTCTCGACGCGGTGATCCAACCTGAACAGTGCGCGCGACCCAGCTGCTGCCTCGCTGCGTCCCGGCTGCTTCCTACCCATTTCCCAGCTGCTTCGTGTCCGCTTCCCAGCTGCTTCCTGCTTGCTTCTCGAGACCGAGCGCACAGCACGAGGGGTGACCTTTGAATCAGCTATGACAGCGGTGACGCTTCATGGCGGATCCTGCGGGAGCTATGACAGCGGTGGCGCTTCATGGCGGATCCTGTGGGAGCTATGACAGCGGTGGCGCTTCATGGCGGATCCTGCAGGAGCTATGACAGCGGTGGCGCTTCATGGCGGATCCTGCGGGAGCTATGACAGCGATGGCGCTTCATGGCGGATCCTGCGGGAGCCGAAGCTCCGGGTGAGTCCTGGGGACGGCGGGGGAGGGGAGGCGGGTGGGGCACGCGCGTGGTTGGAGACAGGCGCCAACCTGTCGGACAAGCTGGTGACGGAGGTGTGCGTGATGCTCCAGAGGAACCACAGCGTGACGAGCCTGAACCTGTCCCAGAACTGCATCCCGGTGAAGGCCATGAGACAGCTGGCGGTGGCCCTCAACCCGCGCGTGACGCAGCCGCAGGCCCTGCAGTGCGTGCGCATCGCCAAGGGCATGATCCAGGACCGCGGGCTGCTCATGGTGTGCGACGCGCTGCGCACGAACCTCCACCTCAAGCAGCTCAGCTTGCCCAACAACAAGATTCAGGACGAGGGGGCGATGGCCGTCGGCTCAATGCTGGAGAATAACAAGGCCCTGGAGGAGCTCGATCTCTCCTGGAACAGCATCAAGGCGGGGCATCCTGATCCGCCCTCCATCTCTCCGCGGCCGTCCTGGCCACCGCCGACTTCCATCTCCTTCACCGTTGCCTCAGACCCGCCTCTCCCCCAGAGGCCGCCTCAGACCCGCCTCTCCCCCAGAGGCCGCCTCAGACCCGTCTCTCCCCCAGAGGCCGCCTCAGACCTGCCTCTCCCCCAGAAGCTGCCTCCGCCCACCTGGCCGCCCCTGACCGCCCCCCCCCTTAGTGGCATCATGCCGGCCTCCTGGAGCCGGGAGTCCTTGCGGGCGAGCTTGAGACGGGGTGGGAGCGGCTGCCTGCGCAGGTGGCGGGGGCGCGCACGATTGCGGAGGGTCTCAGGGGGAACAACACTCTGAAGACGCTCTCGCTCCAGTGGAACGGGCTCGAGAGCAGCGGCGCGATGACCTTCGGGGAGGCGCTGCTGGCGAACTCGTGCCTCACCAGCCTGGATCTGTGCTCCACCCGCTGCGGGCCAGAGGCGGCCATGGTGCTCGCCGAGAGCATCAAGCTCAACACCGCGCTCCTCAATCTCAATCTTAGCCTCAACCCCATCGGTGTCGGTGCGAGCCCCCGATGCGTGCGCGCAGCACAGAGTGTTCCCGAGCCTATAGGGTGGGCCTCGCGCGCGCGGCACAGAGTGTTCCCGAGCCTATAGGGTGGGCCTCGCGCGCGCGGCACAGAGTGTTCACGAGCCTATAGGGTGGGCCTCGCGCGTGCGGCACAGAGTGTTCCCGAGTCTATAGGGCGGGCCTCGCCCCCATCTCATCACTGCCGAGAACCCCCATCACCTCCCCACCCTCCTCCCCCTTACCTCAACCCCACCCCTCCTTTTTAACACGGGCTGCCCCATCTCGTCATCACCAAGAGACTCCTCATTCTCGCCTTCTCCGGCCATCCCACCTCCCCTTCCTTATCCCCGCCCCTAATCAGTCAGCCCATCTCGTCACTGTCAAGCGAATACCGACCCACCTAAGCCACCCCCTTCCCTCTCCCCTCGTCATTCATGTTGTATTGTGAGGCAGGAGGAGTGTTCGATGCTGTTCCTCGAAGTGCTCATTTGAGCTCCGGGCTGATCTGTGTATTCGGCTTCCGGGCTCCCGGAGCCGGGCCCCCGCTGGCCAGTACCAGGGGACCTGCCCAGCCCCAGTGACGTCGAGTCCTTATCACATCGGGCCATGATCGTGGTTGCTGTGGTAGGCGAGCGCCGTGATGATAAGCACTTGCTGCATGCCGTGCTGGCCTCCGTAACTGGCCTCCAGAATCGGAGTCAACTGTGGGCACATGGTGTGCACGGCGCACGTGGCGAGCGCCTGCCCACCGGGACTTCTCGGAAGTCATCGCTTGCTGTCTTGCCAAAGGCACTCGCTCACTGCAGCAGACACTGAACCGGAGCCGAAAGGGCCTCATTGGCCGCGTGCGCCCAGGGGGGTCCCTCGGGCACGGGTGGACGCCCCGCCTCCAGGGATGCGCTCCTAAAAGGGGCTCGGGTGCGGTGTGGCAGACGGCGGCCGACACCTGATGAGCGCCCTGCGAGAAAATGACGTCCTGGAGCAACTTGGTGAGCACTCCATGTCACCGTGCAGCTGACCGCCAGCCTCACCTTCCCATCTCTCGCTCTCTCTCCTTCTGCTCCTCCCCTCGGCGGCATTCGGGCGGGGCGCGCATGCGGCCGCACTCTCCCTCCGGCACTGATAACCAATCGCTGCGTGCCGCGCTGGCCTCCATGTTTAGGGTTTATAGTTTTTTGGAGGTTTTCATGCGCGGCTGCATTCTTCCTCCAGCGCGAGGGGTTCCCACGCGTGTCTGCGTATGGGGCATTCCACGCATTGGTAGTCCCGAGAAGCTCACCCCCCTTCGAGGTCCCCAGGTTTTTCTGTGCAGCCATGTGGCGCTGTTGGTGCCTGAAGCCCCGTGCTCGAAGGGGCAGTCTATAGCTCATCACGGGGGTTGCGCAGCACCAGGGGCAGTCTATAGCTCATCACGGGGGTTGCGCAGCACCAGGGGCAGTCTATAGCTCATCACGGGGGTTGCGCAGCACC